>JAQZBX010015766.1:0-37213 GCA_029593785.1 Cabassous unicinctus
TCCCTCTCCCCTTTCTGGAAGTGGTAGATTCCTGGAGCCCCCTATGTCTGTAGTAGCAGGCCCAGAGGCCTGAGAATTCTAAAGTGTGTGGGGGAGGGTGCCGGAAGCAGCCCTGCTGCTGATTAAAACTCACGGTTCTGGTTCTGTAGTCGCAATTTCTCTCTTTTGTCCCTCTCTCCTCTGGGTGGTGTGCAGTCTTCCCCTGCTGTCCTAAACCCTAGAACATCTATTTTGGTTCTGTTTCAGCCTGTTCTCTAGCTATTTTTCTGGAGAAGAGATTCCTGTGTGTTACTAGTCAGCCATCTTCCCGGATGTCCCTCTCAGTTTTCTTGAATGCTCAAAGAAGTCAGTGATTCTAACCTCAGGAGTGAGTATTGGGGGATAAAGAAGGGGAGCTGAAGCCTCCTAATGAGCTTCCACTAGGAAGGTCTCCTTCTGCCAGTGAGCACACCAGGGGACAAGACCCTGCTCAGGAAGAGGAATGGGGGAGAGGAGTGAACTTGAGCCCCTGTAGGAGGCTGGGCCTGCTCACTTAGAGCTGAAGACTTGAGTGCTGGAGCTGCCTGCTCCCCCGTCAATGTGGGGCAAAGTCAGGGAGGGCCCAGGAGGGCTACTTAGCAACAGTGAGTGCCCCCAACACTCAGCCCTGGCAGTATGGCCTCCTCCACTCTGGGCTCCCTCCTGCCCCCTCACACCCTTGACCTCTGCTAGAGATGGGTGGAGTTCAGGTGCCCTGAGTCCTCTCAGTGAGGACAGGAGAAGGCAGAGAGGAGAAGGAGCTGCAAGGCTCACCTGCTTTCTTCGTTGCTTAGACTCACAAGGCTGTGCACACCTCCAGGTTTGCCCCTTGAGGGGACCTGTCTACATGTCCTGCATGACACATGCTTATGCACCTCCACAAGCAACCAGTCATTGCCATATGGAAACTGAGGCCCAGAGACATGCAGGAATGGCCCAGGGCTTCTGCAGTATGCAGAGCACAAGGAATAACTTAGGGTGACTCCCTTCTAGACCAGGGTGCCAACATGCCCCCTGCCTTTGCTATCAGAATAAGGGGCCCTTCAAGCCTGGGTCTACTGCTCAGACTTTTTGCATATGGCACAATTTTCTTTTTGTCATCCCTGCATGTGTCCAGCACACACGTGACAACACAGTGACATTACAGGTGTGGACTAGGGGACAAGGGTCAGAGGAGGAGAGGACACCAGGGGGGTGAGCAGGTAGAACTGAGGAATATTTTGGAGGCAGCTCTGCTGCTAGGCAGTGGCATACACTCTTCTCTCCACCTGCCCATGGACTCATACACGGCAACAGGGAAAGATGTCAAGCTGATGGGCATGGGGATCCCCAAGTTTCCAGGCACACACATGGCTGGACATGAGCTGGGAAGAACCCATCCCTAGAGTAGAAGTGGGCTGCAGAGAGAGGCCTCAGCCTTCTCCTCTGTCTATTAGGGTATTACCACTGGGTGACCAACAAGGGTTCCACAGACTCAGGGAAGTGTCCATACAACCTGATCCTTCTGTGATGACCCACTGCTCTTCCAGGGGCCCAGGAGAGCTGCTGCCTTGAGGAAAGTCAAACAAAGTGTATGATCACTTTTGTGGATGTCCTGCCAGGAGCTGCAGCACTAACGCTTGCCAGCAGGGGCAGGCAGTCACATCACCAGCTGTGCCCACTGTGCCTGCTGCAGCCACTGGAGACTGGGAAGAGTCATCAGGGGTCTTTCTGGCGGTCCACCTGCCTCAGACACAACATGTACCTCCTATCATTAACATCTCCACATTCTGAGCTGGGCATAGGCTGGTAAAGGGCTTCAGAGATCATCAGGTATTCATTCAGCAGTTCTGTTCCAAGCACTCACATTGCACCAAGTTCTGTGTTTGGTCCTGGGTATAGAGTGAAAAGAATACCGGTTGCCTCTGCCCATCAGGAGGTGGCCAAAGCATAAAAGCAAATACAAGTGCAAGAAAAGAGCAAGGGCTCTAAAGAAATCTAAGCAGGGTGCTGCAAGGAGAGCTAAGGGACACCAGGTGAGAGGAGCTGGAAGAACACATTGAGGTGAAACACTTTGACCAGAATGACAAGAGGGAGCCAGCCCTGCACACGTGTGGAAAGAGGGCACCTGGGTGAACGCACAGCAGGGGAAGAGAAGGAGGCAGAGGGAGATGGGACAGAAAAGAGATTAGGAAGGCAGTTGATGGGGCCAGAGCCTCAGCTGAGGCTCAGCTGGGGAGACGCTGCTTCCCAGCTCTGTTGTGTTGATCCACAGGATTCAATTTGTCATGGGAGATAGACAAAGAGAGGGAGAGTTCACTCACAAGAGAGAGTGGTGAAGACAGCAGGGCATTTTGTGTAAGTCTTAGGAGGTTCGTCCTGACATTTAGCCATATTATTTTGTTTAGCAGTGAGTCACCAGGCCAGGACTCACTCCAAGGGGGGGTATATGAAGCTAGTTGTACCTGGAAGCAGAGATGGCAGGGACCCAGGGCACAGGCAGCCAACACAGACATTGAGAGGAGGCACTTGCATCAGACTCTAAATGCAATGGGAAGACTCTGGAAGGATTCTGGCACAGCAGCAATGTCTGAATTTTGTCTCATTTCAACCTCATCATGTTACATCCTGAGACATCTATCCAGGAGTGAAAGTGAGTTTCCTAAGATCACACAGACCTACCCAGTCCTATTTTGAGTTGTATTGAATGTTACTTCCATCCCATTCCTATTTATTCCATTCCTATATCTGTGTATTAGGTATGTGAGAAACAAGGCTATCTGGTTTGCAGTGTTTGCCCCACATAGACTTGATGATGCCCCGAGGAAGCAGATGCTGAAATGTTTACCATTGTGTGGGTGAGGAGACTGGGGAGGTCTCTATGACTAGTCTCGGGTCACAAAACTGAGAAAAGGAGTAGCCGGGTCTGAATCCAGGTGAGTCTCATAGCTGGGGCCTGAGCTGCACACAGGCCTTCCCAGGTAGCTGTGCAGAGGGACATGTTGGCAGAATTGTGTCCAGTTAACAAAATGATCCAGGTGAGGAGGACACAGACAGATGTACAGAGGGACTTTGTGGAATTCTTTTCATTGAGGGGGCCAGGGTAAGGGGACCCAAAGAAGTGACTTCACTTCTTTGGTGAGATACCCCAACAGAACTTGGAACTCTGGTTACAGACACCCAGATTCCAAAGGCAACCCCCTTCCCAGCTCACTTGGCAGGAGATGCTGGAAAGAGCAACATGTTCTCCTGCTGTGTTCCTAGATCCTGAGGTTCAAGTCCCAACCAACCTAGGAATGAGTGCCTTTTCCATCACTTTCGACATTGGCTCAGGCCTCAATCACAAAGTCTATGGCCATCGGCCAGGAGGCACC
Source organism: Cabassous unicinctus (assembly GCA_029593785.1). Lineage (NCBI taxonomy): Eukaryota > Metazoa > Chordata > Mammalia > Cingulata > Chlamyphoridae > Cabassous > Cabassous unicinctus. The sequence goes on from JAQZBX010015766.1 coordinate 3,372, forward strand.
GAAAGGTAACATGGGATGGCCCAGGAACAGCCAGTTCAGCACATGCCACTATTGTGCTCCGGCCTGGGCCGCCCCACATCCCATCCACCTCCCAGTGAGTGGGAGGCATGAGCAGTGGGACCACCCTGGGAAGGAGCAGGCCACCAGGGTTGGGAGCCCAGTAGGTCCTTCCCTGTCACCTGCCAGGTCATGGCAGGAAGGGTGCGGAGGCACATCTTGGCGTGGCACCCATGTGTACCAGTGTTATTCCTGAGCCCTCAAACTGCCATCTCCTCTCCAACGTGGCTGGAGGGGAAGGCAGACACCCATCTCTGCCTGATCTGGGACCCAGTCTAAATGAAGCATGTCTTCCCTTGTGGAGTAGGGCAGGCCACTCGCTGATGCCCCTTGCCTGGTTTTCAGGCAATGTCTTCACAAAGCGCCACGCAGGTGGTCAGCGAGGAGCTGGAGGAAGAGCTCATCTACACCATCTCTCTGCAGAAGGTGCAGGTACATTGTGGCCTCGGCCAGGGCCAGCTCCACTTCCAAGTGGGAGCAGGTGCTGATGGGGGTCACAAAACACCAGGAGAGCACCCCAGGGACTGGATCCCACCCTGGCCATATCCCCACTCCCTCTCCCAGGGCTTTCATGCCTGAATGACCCAATATCTCAGTTCCCAAAGCACCTGTGTCCCCACCAATCACCCGTCACACTGCCATTCCATAGAGCAGGGGGCAGGTCACTTCAAATGGTTAAAATAGCAGAAAGTGGTCCTTTGCTTGGGTTTCCCTTTGGGGTAGGCTGAAGGGTGGGCTCCTTTCAGATATGTGTGCATTTTTCTGCTGTATTTCTGTTCCAATTCCCGGCTCCATGTCCCCGGACAACAGTCTTCATGACTGTCTTTCCAAACTTTCTCTAAGCCATATAGCTCCTCTTGCTTAGGAGAGTTCTTGCCATCTCCCATAACCATCCCCTTGACCTTCTCAGATCAGGAACTGAGCCCTGACTCTGCTGCTCAATATTCCAGATGGGAGGTCGCTTAGAGCAATGATTCAGCCTTCAGTACTGCTGGACCTCGAATGACCCTTTCCTGTGACTCTGTCAGCACTGCTGCCCTGAACAGCTCCCACGTGCCCCAAGGCACTGATCCTCCCACCCCCAGTAGGGGATCCCAGGAAAGGGATGGCTGGTCAGAGGACATGCAGAGATCATTTTCAACAACTAGGGCCAGATAACTTCCCTAGGGTTGGAGCAGTTCAGTTACTACAAGCTCTCTGTGTGGGCAGGAGTGGCCCTGTACCCTGCCAGGAACTGGCGCTTTTCATTTTCCTTCATTTAAAAAATGTGGGGTTAGTGTGGCAAATGGCATAGCTTTGTGGCTTTGGCCCCATGAGCCGTGGAGTCAAGAAACTTGTTTACAGCCCAGGTGGGTCTGCTGTTCCCTGAGGCATCTGTTCAGATCCTCAGGCCTGCAGGGGACTTTCTTCCCCAGGGACACTCCAGGTATCTGCCCTTTCCTGGGTGTGGGTTTTCATCTTTCAATTATTTCCTCACCTCAAATTCAATTTGAAGGCTGAGGACCTTTCTCTGCTACAGGTATACACTTCCTCTTCGGCCTCAAATTGCTGAGGGATTGGGTGCAGCAGGTCTGCCCACAGCTCCAACCCCACTTGGGGGCCCACAATTCTGCCTCTGACCACATGTGCCTCCCCTGTCCCACCCTAGAGGAAGAATGACTCAGCACTCATGAGGGAAAAGAGCTTCACAGTGTGGACAGTCAAGGTAGGCCGTTGGGAGAAGCTGGTGGTGCCCGCCTTCCAGGAAGGTGACCTCGCGTATGTCAACATCTTCCTTGGGACATACTAGGATTTCACCACCACCAAGCAGGTCCAGGACCAGCTGTTCCAAAGGTGAGAGTCCACCCCATCACTGGTCACTTGACTGCTCTGCTCCAACTTGCTTGTGTCTCAGAAATGTCATTTCACCCACTGGCCTCAGTTTCTGCTTTGGGAAGAGGGTCAGTAAGAGGACCAACCTCCAATGTTGATTGTGAGGACTAATTGGGAGAATCCAATGAAAGTGCTTCCTCAAGCTTGCCTCAGCAGACAGGGTGGTTGGAGGGGCAGGGTTGTTTCTAAGCAGAACTTTCCTTTTCCCAGTGAAGAAGCTCTCAACTTCACCCCCTTACTGACTCCAGTTTCCTTATTTCTAAAGGAAGCTTGTGAACACTTTTGGGGCCTCCAACCTTGGTGTGGTCAGAGCAAGCATCACTGCAGGCTCCCAGAGGGGTCCAGGGCCACCCTAGTTTTGAGAAGTTGCTGCTTAAGGCTCATTCCTTAACCAAGTATACATCAAGTGCCTACTAGGTGCAGGCACTTATTGAGACACGGAGCTTCATGCAGTGAACAAAGCAGACAAAAGCCCCTGCTCTTCTGGGTTCCACTTGAGTTGGGGCCACAGGCAATAACAAGTGTCATCTTAAACAGCGGGTCCATTCAGTAAGTTAGCTGTGACATGCTCACGCTCTCCCCTAGATATGGATGTAACCTCCTTGGCAGTGCCAATCATGATGGATGCCTTGAAATGAAAAAGTGAGTGCACATTGGGTGAGGGGGAAGGGTTCTTCTCACCAGACACCAGTGTGGGGATTTGGATGGTAGGTGGCAGGGAAGGGCTGGGCAGAACACTGGGCCCTACACATCATATGATCCCCCTGGAGGGCTGAGTTCAGAGGGCTTCCACCTCCAGTTGGAAAGGAGTCAAAGGAAACTGTGAGCAAGATCTCTGGGCACTGGCTGTAGAGTTCCCAAGAGCACACTTCCCCACCGCAGCCCATCACAGCCTCAAGACCCCCAAACAACACCTCATATAGACCCATGAAAGGAGGTGTTGAGTAGCCTGCTTCAAATCTGCCATGGATCACAATACTGTCTGCTTACTGCAGGATGGCAGGGCTGTCTGCGAACCCCTATCATTTGGGAGGGCAGTCTCAGTGGGAAGAGGAGACACACACATGACACATGGCAGAAGATGAGGCAGCTTATTGGGGCAGAATTTACTGGGTGGGGGTCACAAGTTTCCAGGGCAGGAGAACAGATGTTGTCCCCTCATCACTCACAAATTGATGAAGTTCCTACTGTGTATCAGCACCAGGCTATGGACAGACCAGTCAAAACCCTTCTCTGTCCTTATGGACTTTATGTTCCAGAAGGAGGGTGCCTGGAGGCAGCAAGGAAAGAAATGTCAGTTCCTGACTTGCTGCCCACTCATCTGCCCTCAGCACCCTCTCCTCCCTGCTGGGCACCTGGATGGGGCAGTACACTGAAGATTTCTTACAACCTCCAGGCTCTCCCTGCCTCAAGCTGCTGGTGGCCTATTCCCAGTGCATCTACCTGGCTCTGCCCTGGAGCACCATGCTGTAGTTCTCCTTTCACAGATGAGCCACCTGGAGCCCATTGAGGCAGACCCAAAGGATGAGGAGGACTCAGGGTGGTAGCATGTGAGTTTATGGGTTGGAGGCTGGGACAGAACCATATAGGCAGGAACTACCAGAGGTTGCCCTTGGGCCAGAAGAAAGGAGGAGTCCCAAACAAGGCATCTGGGAGACTGCAGTCTGGGAACAATTTTTTGGACTGGATCTTCCCCTAGAGGTAGTGGGATCTTCTCTGTATTTGAAAGACACTTGGAGCCATTCATGGTGTTGAACCTTCCTCTTCTCTAGCTCCTTTGTCGGCTCCAGAGCTGCAAATGCCTCCAGTGTGGCATCTAGCAGCCGTTCCACCACCTGCGGCAGACACAGAGGCAGTTCCTGAGCCTGAATCAGCAACATTGCCACCTATACCCCCAGCTACTGAGTTTGCACCAGTGCTTGCTCTGGAAATCGAGCCTGATGATTTAGCTGTTTTAGCACCAGCTCTTCAGCTGAAGATGGCTCCAGCTCCACCACAACTCCCACCCACAGAGTTAGAGCCCAAGCCTGTCCTGGAGCTAGACCATCCTACTTCAACAGCAGGAGCATCTGCTCAGGATCTGGGAGCAGCTACATCACAATCAATAGCACAAGTTCCACAACCAGAGGCACCCAGTTCCAGAGCCAAAGGCAATGCACCAGTTCCAGAGCCAAAGGCAAGTCCAGCTCCACCTACCTTGCCTCCTACACATGTATTGGCGCTGTCCATTGTGGAGGTACAGTCTGCTCCTTCACCATCAGAAACATCAGCTTTAGAGTCTGAACCGCTTGGGAGGTAGAGCCAGCTCCATTCACAGATGTAGCAGCTGCTGCCAAGCTGGAGGAAATAACATCACATCTGTATCAGCAGTTCCTGAGCTGGAGGCAGTCCCACCTCTACTTCCAGTGCCACCTACACAGTCTGCACCAGGGCCCATTCTGGAACTACAGCCTAACTCACCTTCAGCAGCAACAGCTCTCAAATTGGAGGCAAGTCTGGCAACACCAGCAGAGGCCCCACCAGAGCTCAAATCAGCACCAGGATGGGCTACACACCAAAGTCTTCCTGCTCCTGGCCTGAGGTATCAGAGAATGGGTTGAGTGAGAAGGCTCACCTCCTGAGCTGGTGGCAGAGCAGTTGACATGGATGGATGCAGTGAGCAGCTGGACTCGACTGGGTGGAGCTGGGGGGATCTTACTCCCAGGATCTGCCACCCCTGCCTTAGCATCCCCTGATCCAGAATCTTATGATCTGGGTTCAAAACCTGGCTCCACTCCCAGCACTGTAACCTGGGCAAGCTTATTAATCCCCAAGCCCACACTTGCCCCTTTTGGATAGTAGATATAGGACACTAACCGAACTTTGCTACATGCACTGACTGTGAAGATTACATAAGAGCAAAGAAATACTAAGCCTGAGGGGGCTTGGCCCTTGGGAATTGAAGCCAGCTCACTGAGGTTAACTGTCTCCAGGGGTGGCCAATCTGTGCTGGGGATTTCCACAGCATTGACACTAATAAGACCCTGATGTGCACTGGATCCTTTGGCAAACACACAAAGCCCCTGGTCACCCCTGGGATCATGCACCTGACCTCAGGCAGGCGAAGGAGACATTATCAGCAGGGGCTGTGGTGTTACCTGGACCTGTGGAGGTATAAAGAACATATGGTGCTGGAGGCTGTGAGATGGACTTGAAAGTGCAGCTCTCTCTTCCCCACTAGCCCTGGGCCCTGGGTCACTCAAATGTTAGGTCCCCTCAGGGGACTGAGAACACACTTGTGCTCAGACCACTGAGCTCCAGCTGTGACCTCCTGACCCTGATCTGTGTCCAGAGGGCCTGTGGGATCTGAGCTGCATGGGTGCAGAACTGGCTGACACCTCCTTCTCCCCAGGAGCTGTTCAAGAAGGTAGTGCCTTATCAGTGCCTGGGCTCCATCTGGTCCCACAGCAACAAAAAGTGCAAGGAGCATGTGGCACCACTGTCTGTGCCATCATCACACACTTAAATCATGTGACCAACTGTGTCTTCTCCACCTTCCTCGGGGTCCAGAGCATGAAGGCTCTGAACAAAGCCAGGGTGATGGAGCAAAAAATCAAGGTGGCCAGGGTATACTCAGGGCACCCTCTCTGGAGTCCTGGAACCCATGTCTGTTCTTACTGGCTCTCAGGACTACAGGTCCTCCCTGGCCTATAGCTCAGCCATACACTATCCTCAATAATGACCCAGGCTACTCCCTCAGGTTGAGTGTGGATGTCCCTCCCTGGGTCTACACTGTGCCCTCATGGTCTCCATGAGTATATGTCTCAAACAAGAGAGGAGATGTCAGTGGCGGGGGCTGAAACTGGATCAGGGGTTCACTCAGACCATACCTCATGGCTCATTCTTTCTCCCTCACCAGGAATGTCAAATCCTCAACAATTTCTCTTCATTCTATTCCATCCTCTCTGCTCTCAAAAGCCACTCAATTCACCATCTCAAGGAGACATGGGAGGAAGTTTCCAGGTGGGCAGACTTCTCTCCAGAGGACTGAAGTTTGGACCAGAGACTCCACAGGCATGGGCATCTCCCATCAAGTAGCCTGGGAAACAGCAGTTCCTGGGCAGGGCCAGGTGGGGTGAGGTTTTATGTCTCCACAAGACCTGAGGTCAGCTGTTTTGCCTCATCACTGGTTCTCTCCTCTGTCAGTTACAGAGTTGAGCCAAATGAGAGAATGTCAAGTGTTTGTTTCTTAGCAACACACTCTGTCAAATTGAAATCTACATGTGTCAAAACCAGCTGAGCATGAAATGGGAATGGGGGTCCTCTTTGTGCCCACCTGAGAGCTCAGCTCCCAAGTAACACAATGTCCTGCATCACTCAGAGCTACCCAATTTCAGCATCACCTATCCAGGCAGTTTGGGTCCCAGGAGGCTGAAATAAAGTGGATTGGGATTACATCCTCCCACCCAACCCCTCCTTATTCCTTCTTGCCCTCCCCCAGGGACAACTTCCACCTCTTTCAGAGGCTGTATGAAATTTTCTTAAATGAGAACAACTTAGCAGAGAGCAGTGAGCTGATAATCAAGGTAATGAGGGGGCTGGAGGTCAGGGCTCAGGAGGTGGGGTTGTTTGTTTTCCACCGAAATCTTCTTTAAAATCATCCAGTCTGGCTTATTCTGGAAGATGATGAAGTGGAATATGTTTGTTTTGTGGGAAGGTGAGGGGCAGCCATAGGGTGCCGTAGGCTATGGTTCTTGGATGTGGTGGGGGTGGCTGGAATGTTCCAGCAGGAGATGATGAACTGGCAGGATGAGAAGTCTCCACCCACACAAGAGGGTCACGTAACTGTGCCTCGTTATGAATGACATGGGTGCCAGAGAGCTATGAGAAATATATGGGAGGCAAGAAACCATTGTGGTCCTTCCTGATAATGACTAGAAGATTCCACATAAAAGAGGAAGCAAAATGTCAGTGCTCCATACTCCTGGCAGGCCCCACACTATCTGGGCAATCATGCCTGGCATCATGGAGACCCATTCTTGTGTGGATACTGTGATTTTTCTGCAGTCAGAATATCAGGAATGGACCCTAGTGGAGGGGATGTCTTTGGTATATCTTTGGGCAGACTTTGGGGTCTCTACTCTTGTTGGATGGGGCAGGCAGGAACTGCCCAACTAGGCTGGCAGAAACACCACATCCTCAAGTTCCATGGCCGGGATGAAACGAGGTCCCACATCGCACTCTGAGGCCTGGAGAACCAGACACCAGGTAGTGGTGGTCGGTGGTGGGGTGACGACAGCTCAGACAAGGCCTCCGTGTAGAGGGAACAGCCTGTCTTCCAATGCCCTGAGTGAATTAGTGCAAGTCAACAACCTCTTGGGCCTCTGTGTCCTCATATGGAATGAAGGAATGACCATCCAGTGGTGCCACCCTCATGGCGAAGTGGCGAGGTTCAAGGGAGAAAAGGAAAGTGGCTGAGTGTTCCTGTGACTCTGAGGGGGAGAGCATGATGGCCAGAGCATCCTCACTAGCATGCAACACTGAAGCTTCTGGACTCCTGATGAGGGTGGTCAGGTCTTTGTCTTCACATCACAGAGGAACAAACAGGCTCAAGGAGGCCAGTCTCCTTGCACAAGTTCATGCAGGGGACATCAGGCCTGTGATGGGAACAGACTTCCACCTATCCACTTTTTCCAGGTGTCCAAGACCCCAGGAGCAATATATGAGGGTTGGAGGATCTCACTGACCTTGTCTTCAACCTTGTCAAGAGGGTTTCTCCAAGTTTGCTACCATGGAAAGGAAACCAAACGATCCCAGAAGCAGGAGCAGCAGCAGGAGAGGGTGAGTGTGCCTGAGGTCAGGAGGTTGGAGATGAGGTGCCCTCCAAGTCAGGATGGGGACCTTCCTCAAACCCATCCTTCCTGGGCCACTGAGCCTGGAAAGCCTCCAATCAATGTCCTCTTTCTTGAAACCTTTAGGGCAGTGAACTGAGGAAACCCAGGGGGATCTAGAAGCAGCCAATCAGAACAAGAGCCTGGAAGAGTCAAATCAGGGTGGATTGGGGGGTGGAAGGGAATAAAGTTGATGATTTTAGAAAAGCCAGTGCTGGGAGGTAACTGAGAGGCAGTTTCGGGTCCTTGAATGTTGACAGGGTAACTTAGGGGTGACAGTTAAGGGTCCAAGAATGCTCCAGGGGAAAACTGTTGGTCCTAGGGGTCTGAGACAGAGGAGTATTCAGGAGACAGGTCTTGGGAGCACCTGAGAGCCTGTGCTCATCCCCATTCCACCTAATGCCACAGTGTGTCATCCAGGGCATAGTTCCATTCCTGGGGACATTCCTCACTCAAATTTTGATGGTGGACTATGCCATGCAGGAGTATCTGGGTTTAAGTAAGCCTAGGGGCTGGGGCAGGTTGGGAAAGGGACCATGAGGCTTGGGAGGAGAGGCCTCCTCCCTGAGCCCTGAGCTTTCGCCAGTGGGCACACCACATCTCCTGACAGCCTCACAGCTACCCTGGGAGTTGGGGTGCCATGGCTGCCTTTCACACAAGTAAAAGGAAGCTGGTCCAAGGGGCCATCTTTCCATTGTCTTCATAGGCTGGGAGTGGAAGGTTCCTGTCTCCACACCCAGTCCCCACTCCTGGCACCCAGAAGACTACTTGGTTCCATCCCTGGTCTGGGCTTCTCTGAGCATGTTGAACTCAGCAGTTGTTCAGTGCAACAGGGGCTCAGGGGCGATAGGCATGGCAATAGATGGGGACATCTTTATGAGGATGTGAACCTTCTGCCTTCCAGGGAAGGATGGTCTATTTTGACAAAAGTAGGAAGGTGAGCAGCTGTGGCCATCTCTGTGAGGGTGGGGCTGGGGTGGGAGATGGAAAAAAGGGACTTTCTGGGCAGGACACCCAAAGCTGCATGCAACTTCCTCTTAGATTGATGGGGAGAGTTTGAGGAGAAAAGACAGATGACCCCTCCTTCTGTAGAGTGGAGGTTATATGTGGGGTGGGGTTATATGTGAGATGAAGGACATCTTCCTGGAGGATGAGCTGTATGAACTGAGTCCTGAGGGCAGGTAAAGCCTGAAAGGGAATGGAGGATTGGGGGACCCACAGGAGCAAAATCAGCCCCTGGACCCCATCTCACCCATCAAGTGTACCCAGGCCTCAGCAGTGCTTCTTCCTTTCCTTTTGCCCAAGAATACCAGATGGTTGCTGAGCTCCAGCAGCTCCAAGCAGGCTGCTGCTATGATTCCCTCGTGCCCAATGAGCAATTTGGGGCCTGGTTAGGGGCCTTGGAGCAGCTCAGCAAGTTTTACAGATGAGGCCGGAAATGGATCCGGCAACTGTAGGGGTGGGATTGCCCTGCTGGCTCTTGGGTCATCATAGGACCTGCTGTCTGAAGATACTGGGTGACTCAAATGCCAACTCCTGTGTGGACACTAGGAGGGAGACCTGAGGTGTGGCTCCCAGAAGCCTCACAACCACAACTCTGTCCACTCTGTAGCTACCACCTGTCTTGTGAGCTGGAGCACCCATCCCAGTCAGCCAGTAATAGCTTCATGGACAAACACCACCCTGAAGGCATCATGTCTTGGAGTGAAGAGTGAGTTCCCCACCCAGGGTGTGCAAGTATGGGCTGGCTCAGGACTAAGGGAGGCTTCAGGATAAGCATGGGCTTGGGGAGCCTGACAGTTTAGTACTCCACATCTGAACTAAGCCTTTGACCGGGGAGAGTCGACCAATCTCTGGGCCTGTTTCCTCTTCTGTGAAATGGAAACACATTTCCATTTAATGCTGGAATGGAAATTCCATTCCATTCCAGCATACCTAGAGATGCTGCATGATCTCTAAGGTAGTCAAGCCCACTGGCTCTTTTTGATGTACTGAGCACTAAGCAGGTGCAGTAATAGCAGGGCAGAAGTTTGGTTGCAAACCCTGGGAAACCCCCAAGGTAAGCCGACCCATCCTTCCAGCTGCCAGGCTCCAGATGCTGAGTCGAGTGGCAGCAGCACCCCCCACTCCAATGTGCAGCTCCAGTGAGGCCCTGACTTCATCAGCGGGGATGCAGCTGACTCACCTCACATACATGTGGCCAGCTTCTTAAGTTCTAAGGTGACATTCCACCTGGACCATGTCCCAGAGTCCCAAGATGCCCAGGAAATGAAGGTGACTGCCCACCTCTTCTCGCGTCGGCACTCAACCTCACCATCCCTCTCCTGTGCCAGGTTGGCCCTCTCTGAGTCCACAAAAAGGTTGAGGATATTTGACACCTGTATTACTTCTAGAGCCTCCTGGAGCTTCTCAAGCAGCCCTAGGGTGCCCCAAGATTCCAGGCCTTCTGCTGACCTGGCTGTCATCCAGTTGGAGTGTTCCACCTCTACATCATCACAGAAGTCCTCCACTGTCACAGCATCCAGAGGAACATACTCTTCCTCATCAACCATTAAACCCAAGGCCACCCGGGCCAGCCACAAGTGCCATGACACACAGCCACACTATAAATGGCACATGGGTGACTGTTGCTTCATCTGCATCAGCCTGCTTGAGGACAATGACAACAAGTACAAGACCATCCTGGTAAGCCAGGTGTGCGGCCATCCCCTGGGGCCTCTCAGTGGTTCAGGCAGTAGACACATAAGGAATGACTTGTTCCCTCCTGCCATCCTGGAGCATGTTTCCTAATGGATGGGGAAGGAGAGACAGCACCCTCCAGAGGTAGGAAGAGTGTGAGTTCGATGGTGATCAGGGCTCAGGATGGTTGACATAGGTGCTGAGACTGGCATGCTGAGTGAGGATGGCCTGAGAAGAGCTCTCTGAGGCAGCCCCAAAGAGGATGAGGAGGGGACAGCCTACCAGGCCCAGGGGGTCATGTTCTTGGCTGGCCAGAGGGTCAGACTATAGGCCAGGGTGAAGGTGCAGGGGTCAAGGGGAAGAATTGAGGTCAGAGAGGTGTTGGGAGCTGGATCACATCAGGTCCTGTGAGCTGATGGACAGAGCTTGACTTTCTCACATGTGGAGACGGGACTCACTGGAGGGTCAGAGCAGAACAGGGACAGCAGGTGAACTTTGGCATCAAAGTGGAGGTTGGGCCAGTGTGTGGAGACACCAGCCAGTGAGGGGCTGCTTAGGTGACCTAGAAGTGAGGACAGGGCCTGCCCCACAATGGTAGCCTTCAAGGCATGAGCAGGAGCCAGAACCTGGATGGGATGTGTAGATGGAGCCACCACAGTGCCCACTGTACAAAGGCTGGCCAAGCTGCCATGTTACACACCTGCCCCAGGCTGCACTTCTCTTGTGGCCAGGAGCACATGTGGTTTTACTAAGCTGTCACTTGTCTGACCCTTGACCTGAACACTGCCTGTAGCTGAGCCCTCATAGTCAAGGCAACTGCGGTCTAGACCTTGCTGATCAAAGCTGCATCCTGGAACCCAGGCCAGTCCTGGTGTGCCGTAAGTTGTCTTCCAGCCTCTCTTCCTTTCTGATATCCAGGCTTGGACCAGATGTCATGTGCTCTTCCTTGGGGCTTCACTGCTACCTGCAGGAGTCCTCAAGGGAGAAGATCAGGTCAGGAGCACTCCCTGAGGACAAGCCATCTCCCATGATTGGAGGCAGGAGATGACAAAGAGAGGCCCAGATTTCACTCCTCAGTCCGCACCCTCTGCTGCATGGTCACCCTTTGTCCCCAAGGCTTTTGGGAACCCATAGCAGTTGTGCAGGCTGAGGACCCAAGGCACAGGGTTCAGCCTATAAGGCAGGGGTTTGGACCCATACTGGGAAACAACTTCAAGACAGAGGTGAAAGTTCTTGTAGGAGATGATTGTAGGAAAGATTGGAAAGTCCCCTCATTCCATGGAGGTCTCCCCAGGGGAGAAGGGGAGACAGTGAGGCCCCTATAGACCCAGCCCTGACCAGAGGTGGCTCCATAGCATCTCTGGCAGCTGCACTTGAGGGAGCTGGCTCCAGGATCCAAGCCCTGAGGGCATGTATCTGGATCTACTGCAGGTGACCGACCAAGAAAAGGCTCCAGCTGTGATCCATAAGGCCCTGGAAGAACACAACCTGGATGGGACAAGCCAGAGGACTACATGCTGGTGCAAATCATTTCAGAGGATCAAAGTAAGTCAGGGGGCAAGTTGGAGAAGGTGATAGTGGAGGGGGTAGTCTGAGAACCATGTCCCAAGCCTGAAGGTCTGAGGCTCACAGGCCCCAGTGTACCTGACAGCAGGGTGGGGAGGCACCCTGTCCACAAACCACATTGCCCAGGGCAGCCCTCAGTGCCCACAGTATCTTCTCCTGACCTGCTCCTTCTCCCTTGTGTACCCTTCCCTTGACATGACCCCAGCATTAGGAAACCAAGTTCAAAGTTAACATTGAGGTACCCAGAGAGAGGGCTTTTCACCTCGGACCATGAGCAAGATGACAAAGCAGAGGGGCTCAACTTGAAATGTGTCCTCTGGACAGGAGTGGGTGAATGCACCAGCACAACTGGTGGACACAAGCACCAAACATGCTACAAGCCATGACTTTATGATGGTGAAAACTAGGCAAAATCTCCTTGATTCACTTAGGAGGCCCTAGGGAGCTGACTCAGTATTCTAGAAAGTGGGAAAGGGAAAGAATCTAGAAGAACAGCACAGAATCAGAGCCAGATGTCCTGGGCTCTGAGGGCTTAGATCAGCTTCTCAAGCACCTGTGCCTTTTTCTCACTCCCTTAAAGGGTGAGACAATTAACCAATGTATGTGCACATGGTATTTAGTGCACAATAAAATTAACTGTACTCTTGTCAGTGAGCTAAACCCCTCTCCCATTCATTAGCCCAGGCAAATTAAATGCCTCCCACCATTCCTAGAAGTTGGTTCTAAATCCTCTCTTGTCTGTCAAATGGGAAATGGAAGCTGTGAAGTGTGAAATAGGGCAGAAGGACCCATCCTACAGAACAGGAAGACTGAGGACTGGAGAGGTTAAGAAAGAAGATGAGTAACCACACCACTGAGGCCAGAGCAGGAATTCCAGCCCAGTGTTTCTTTCTAGCTGGCTCTAGGCCAGGAAGACAGGATCAAAGTGTAAATACTTGCCGGGAGTCAAGTACTGCTTGGTCATGGAGGCCCTCAGGAACCCTGCTCAGGAGGCCTGGGCCAGGGATGCTCTTCACTGGGCCCCAGTAGACATGTCCTGGGTAGGGCTTGATTCAGGGGCCATACACTGGATACTAGAAATCCAATTTCAGCTCTGAGAACCTGAGCAGAGAAGGTGGCAGGGGTGGGTTGTGGGAGTAGATGACCCCTTGGCAGCTCCATTCTGAGGTTGGCAGTTATTAGTCATTGTCACTTTTCAAACAAATGTCCTTGATTTTTAGCTTTGCCTCTGCAGAGTCTTTCCTTCAGGCAGGCATAATTCAGAGGGCTCCTTTTGGGTCCTGGAGTTGGATTGGGGGATTCAGGTCCCTGGCTGAGGTTTGCTCTTGTGGGGGCACAAAGGGTTGGGGTATCCTGTGGTCACTTGAAGCACAGCTGACCACCCCTCTGTCTCACTCTCCAGTGCTGCAGATATCAGACAGCGTGAATATGTACTATGCTATGCATCCCTCACCCAAGTATTTTCTACTTATGAAGTGGAACACACCCATGGATGACAAGGTCAAGAACAGAGCTATCTCAGTCATTCTGGGGAAAAAGCAGAAGGGACGCAAGTTCCTAAAGGGAAAATTCTCACTGACCCCTCATGCCCACCAGCCAGAGGGTCCTCCTTCCCAGATCAGCATGGCCAAGTAACTTTACTGATCCAAACCACAGTGGGCCAGGCCAGTCAGACACTTCCCTCCCCACCAGCTAGTCTGGGCCACCCCCAGTCTCCCCTTAAGCCCCTGAACTTCTCCTGCTGCCCTGAATGACTCTGCCCTTTGAAAGGCTGTCCTGGGCTCTTGTGACCTGTCACTCAATTAGGAGACAACTAAAGTGAAATCTTGAGCCCTGGGATGACATCTGTGACATTCCAGGATTCCCAGGACAGCCTCCCCCATGCTAGCCTTTTTCAGGACTGAGGGAGTTTCTGCTCACTCCCACCCTTTTCCCCCCTCTCCTCCAAAGTGAATGGAAAGACCCTCCTCACTGAGCTCACTCTTCACTGAGTGAGTGAGGAGGGCCCCAGCTGGGTCCCAGTTTTCTCAAATCTCATGCTACTGCAAGGGCCACACCCTACTGTCTCTGGGACTTTTTGATACTATGATAAACATGGTTAGTTGAAAGGAGGATTTGGGTGAGATTGGAAAGCATTGGAATTTATGAATAAACAGTAAAAAATTATATACATATAGAGAGAAGAGGGGCAATATTTATCTATTGTAAATAGTAAATGTTAGATGTCAATATTTTATTATTAAAGCCTTGTTTCAACTACATCCTCAGAGTTGATGATTGGTTCTTTCATTTACTGTGTTAATTAAAATGAGTTGAAGCCTCTCACATTGTGCATTCAAATAAGAAATCATGCAGAATCATCAGTTTATTTTAGAAGGGAGAAGAAAAAAGAGCCAGCCACCCTTCCCTGGCTTACTAAAGCAAACACAGAAATTTCCTTTCATAGAGCAAATGTGCATTTCAGTGTCAATACACCTAGAAGGAGCAGAGACCATCCATGAGGAATAATGGGATTTAGATGTTGAAGGTACTTCCATTTGCAAGGACCAGTTCTTGATCACATCCAGGGAAGTGGCTGCCTTTCCACCACTTTGGAGGAAGAACATTTTCTTGCTTCTTGACTGAAGTTTTGTTTGAGTACCAAATATGAACTTGTAGTTTTCAATGGTAAACTCTAGATTTACATCAGCACAGGTACAGATAATATTAGACAACAGCTTCCAATGTGGAAAGGAAAAGGACAGGGGAATATTATTAGCACATTGTCCATGGGGAGCAGAACTTTGCATCCTTAGTCCCTCTCTAGGCCCCATGGTGAAATCTTTACCTTAGATTTCATGCTTTGGTGTCCTTATCCCTGACACTGAATTCCTTTTCCTTATGAGGGTACTGGGGGGATTGAGATGCAGTATTTCTGGCTCCAGTAGGGCCTGATTTCATAAACACTACTGCTCCCTATGAACTACTGCTTCCCACTGTCCTACCATTCCTTGTGAAATTTCTTAACATAGAAAATCCCTGGCAAGGCCCAGCTTCTGTGTCGGGTACCTGGTGGCCTCTCCTTCCTGGCTGGGGTCTGAAGCTTCACTCATGGGCTCTGAATGCCAAGAGAAGAATTCTTTGTAAGCAGAGAACCCCGCCCATGCTTTTCTGTTGGTCAAGGTGAAGTTTTGGGCCATGTGGTTTGAGAGTCACCATCTTGGGGATCTCCAGTTTACACTCTCAGTTGTGTTGCTACTGATTGTCTTCAAGAGGAGTTTGGCTCTGAGCCCTTAGAGCTTGCAGCCACCTGGGATGACTGCATTCATTGTCCAAAAGTTGTGCTTTGTTTTTTTCATTGGGATGTGGGCAACCCCTGTGGGGAGGGGTTGAAAGACAAGGCCTGAGGAAGGAAGGGAATGCAACCAGGACTGAGGTCCACAGTCTTGCACAGACACACCTCACCACAAATTAAATTCCTGAATGGCTACTTGACTGGGTGGTGACAGGCCTGGTCCTGAGCTACCCCTGTTCCCTCCCCTCGCTTCCCCATGTTCAGGAGCTAAAGGTTTAACTCCTGGCTCAACACAGAGCACCAGGACCGTTCATAAGCCTCCTGTCTGCCCTAGCTGTGGGCTGTGGGGCCACTTCAGGCTGGTTTATCAGGGAAGTAAAACACTAACCAGGTGAGCCCACGTCATTATGAGAACTTGTGCTGTTGCTTCATGCCCATACCCAGGCCAGTCTGACCATTGGTCATAGGGAAAAGTGGCTAGGTTGGTGCAAATCATATTTAATAAAGGATTTGGATATAGAATATACAGAGAATTCTTCCATTCAATAATAAAAGACAAATAATCCAATAAACAATGAACAAGACTCTGAATACACATGTCTACAAAGAAGATATGCAAGTGTTCACAAAATTCATAAAACAGATGTTAGCCCAAAGGGAATCAAAAATTCAATGAGATATTAATCTAGGATGGGTATAATATATATTTTTAAAGGTACATAAATAAAAGAGTGAACAAGAATGTAGAGAAATTGGAACCCATATACACAGCTGATGTAAATGAAAAATAGTGCAACAAATTTGTGTCACAATATGGCACACACAAAAAAGTTAAAATCAAAAAGTTAAATATCGTGTTACACTCTGAACTATCAGCTCTACTCCTAGGTTATATACCGAAGAGAAATGAATACATATTTCCACACAAAACTTGTACATGAACATTCATTGCAGAATTATTCATATTAGCCACAAGTGGAAACAACTCAAATTGTCCCTCAGCTGATGAATGGATAAATTAATGTGACATAACCATAAAATGGAATATTACTTGACAATATTTTAAAAAATGAAGTTTCAACAAATGATGCTGGGAGAACTGGATAGCCATATGCAAATAAATGAAGGTGGGCCCCTCCCTCACACCATATACAAAGATGAGATCAAAATGGATAAAATACCTAATTATATGAGCTAAATTAGAAAACTCCTAGAAGAAACAATAGGCAAATATCTTCACAAACATGTGTTAGGTAGTAGTTTATTAGATTTTAAATAGAAGAACAAGCAACAAAAGAAAAAATAGATAAATGGGAATTAAAATTTTTTAAAGAAAAGTTTGTACATCAAAGAACTTTATCAAGAAAATAAAAAGACAATCTACAGAATGGGAGAAAATATTTGGAAATCATATATCTGATAAGGGCTTAATACCCAGAATATATAAAAAACTCCTACAACTTAACAAGAAAAAGACAAACAACCCAGTTTAGAAATGGGCAAAAGTTTTGAATAGGAATTTCTCTAAAATTTATATATAAAATGGCCAAAAATAAAACACATAAAAAAGCTAAATATCATTAACCACTGCAAATAAAAACCACAATGAGTTATCGTCTCACACCCATTAGAATGGATAATGTATTAGTCAGCCAAGGGGGTGCTGATGAAAAATACGAGAAATCAGTCAGTTTTTATAAAGGTATTTATTTGGGTAGAAGCTTAGAGTTATTGGGCCATAAAGCACAAGTTACTTCCCTCACCCATCTATTGCCACATGTTGGAGCAAGATGGCTGCAGATGTTCAGTCTTCCTCTTCCTCTTAAGGCTCCATGGTCCAGCTCTCTAGGCTTTGTCTTTCTTCCTCGGCCTCTGTTTCTCTCCAGGCTCAGTTGTACACTATAAGGAGAATGGCTCATCTCTTTCCCTGTGGCCGGCCTTCTCTCCTTCCTCACAACCAAGCTCTGTTGTGTGTTTACTTCCTGGGGTTCCAGTTCAAAACTCCAACCTCCTTTCTCTGTGGTACAGTTTCTCTGTGAGTCCCCACCCACCAAGGGTTCTACTGATGTGGTCCAATCAAAGCCTTAATCAGTATTTAATCAAGTAAAATCAAAACCTCTGAATCCAATACACTCTAATATGCTCAGGGTAAAAGACCAGTTTACAAACATAACCCAATTGTACATTTTAGAATTCATCAATAATATCAATAATATCAAAGTGCTACAGATACTGTTTAAAAATGGAAAATAACAAGTGTGGCAGAGAATGTGGAGAAATGAGAACACGCATTCATTGTTGGTGGGAATATAAAATGATGCAGACACTGTGGAAAACAATTTGGCAGTTCCTCAAAAAGTTAAGTATAGAATTACAATATGACCTGGCAATCCCATATTTAGTTATATTCCCAGAAAAATTGAAAGCAGGAACTCATACAAACATTTGCATATCGATGTTCAAAGTGGTATAATTCACAATTGTCAAAAGAGGAATGCAATCAAAAGTGTCCACCAACAGATGAATGTATAAACAAAATTTGGTATATACATTCAAAGAAATACTATTTGGCCATAAAAAGGAATGACATTCTGATTCATGCTACAACATGGATGAAACTTGAAGACATTATGTTAAATGAAATGAGCTACACACAAAAGAACAAAGACTCTTTTATCTCCCTTATATGAAATAATTAGAATAAGAAAATTCATAATATCAGAACTAGAATACAGGTTACCAGGGGTTGGGGGGCAAGGTAATGGGAAGTTAATGTTTAATTGGTACAGAGTTTCTGTTTGGGGTGATGGAAAAACCTGGGCAATGGAGGATGGTGATGGAAGAAGAACTTTATTAATGTAATTAATACCGCTGGACTGTATATTTGAACAATGGAAAAAAGGGAAATTTGTGTTGTATATAAATTATCCACATTAAAAACAACAAACCTATAGAATGTACAACATGAAGAGTGAACACTAGTGAACTCTGATATACACTGTGGGCTAAAGTTAATAGCATAATTCTAATAATATGTTTCATCAGTTGTAACAAAAGCACAACACTAATCCAAAATGTTAATGACAGGGAAACTGTGTGGGTGAGAAGGGGGTGTATGGGAATGCTGTGCCTTGTGCTTGGTTTTGCTATTAACCTACAACTCCCCCCCCAAAAAAAAAGTAATGGAAAAGAAATGCACTGAGCCAGGCTACAACATGGATAAACCTGGATAACAATATGCTAGGTAAAAGAAGTCAGTCACACAGGATCACATAGTGTATGATTCTATTTATGTGAAATGCTCAGAAAAGGCAAATCTACAGAGACAGAAAGTATTTTTCTGGTTGTCTAGGGCTAGGTTAGGAGACACTGAAGGACAATGGTGAGTGACTGCTAATCATCCATATTGGGTTTTCCATCTGGGGTGATGAAAATGTTCTAAAATTGATTGTAGTGACGGATGCCCAACTCTGTGACTATACTAAAACCAATTGAATTTTACATTTTAAGAAGGTCAGTTTATACTATGTGAATTGCATCTCAATAAACCTGTTCAAATAGGAGAATTCTCTGATTTTCTTGCCTTTCAAGCATCAGATATGTCTTTGTCCCAGGATAACCAGGACTAGGCAAATGCTAGTACACTAAACCCTGAAGACTTCAAAGAATATGGTGAACACCCCATTAATAGCACTCCAGGGCAAGCTGGAGCACTGTATCTGGAAGGAAAGGATGAACCCAAGGAGAGCCAGTGCAGACTTGTCCAGCAGCTGGAACCCAACCACACCTTTGGATTACTCATGAAAACAACTAGTATCTGAGCAGCTGTTGAAAAAAGAAAACAAACAAACAAACAAACAAGGCCAGAACTCTCATCTCTAATAAAATCACATTTACCACTCTTTTTCCTTGTGGTTTGTGTTTTATTTCTTTTGTGAGAAATAGTTATGTAGCCAAAAATCATGATGACATTATCTATTGTTAGAGGCTAAAGCCATTCTAATTTTGCCTTTCATAGTTAGTTCTTTAATCTATATCAATTTTGTATAAGGAAAGTAGCAGTGAATTTTTAAACTCTGTGAATACCCAACTTTCCAAATACCTATAAATGAAAGGTACATATTATTCAACAATACAACCACACACCATCTTTCTGACATGTTGTATTCCTGTGAATCTTTTCCCAGAATGTTATGTACTCATTAGAGAGTCAATAATATTACATTAATGGATAAAATTATGTTATTCAGGAATAAATTTCAAGGAAATATTTGCCTTAGAATCTGGCTTGCAGTTGAAGAGGTGAATTGAAATAATAAAATTTAATATGGTTGATTTATTTTTATCTGAAAGAAACTTGAACTTTTCAGGGAAGAAACAAAGATGAAATTAGAATCAATATATTTCAGTAATCATGATCAAATATAATTCTTCTTAGACCATAAACTTAAGGACATGAATAAGTATTAAAGAATATTTTTTCTGCTAGTTGAACAAACTGTGACACTCTAAATTTAATAAATATTAAGCAGGATACTGAACCAAAATATTGCTAATTGGAAATTAAGGAACTATCATATTCCAAATCTCATTTACATTTCAACATGTAATTATAAAAAAAATAGTAGCAGTATAAATAGCCAAGTATACTAGAAGTTTACCAAGTTTCTCTCTCTTATCATAATGTTTTCTAACATCTTGCAGTTAATCACTATCCTGGAAGGCAGGACCATGGCATTTGTTTCTCCACTTAAATAAATAAAGCCTCATTTGCCCTATATTCAAAATAACTGATGCTCGTTCTGAGCTGGCCCACTCTGAAGTAACCTTTTAAGAGAGAACAATAGTCACAATTTATTAATACCAAATGGGTCAAATGGCATTCTTGGACCAATAAAATGTGAACAAAATAATGAGTGTGGATATAAGAGAAACATACATGTACTTCTTTATAAACTATTTTAATTATCCTGTGAGATCTAATAACATATCATATACAGGCTGCTCCAATACCTTGGGCATCATGTGTATTCGATGGAGTTAAAATTTATCTTTAATTCAATTTTCAGTACTATTTAAATTTCATTTGTGGAAAAGCTAGCAGTGATGAATTAAAACTATAAAAACTAGAATTGGTATTTTATTAATATTTTGTTTATATATAATCCCTTTGTCTTAACAATGATATTTTATATTTTTCATAACCATTTTACTCAATAATAGTAATGTTTCTTTGATTGCATTGGGTGTATCCATATAATTGCAAGGATGTGCAAATATTTGAAACTAATTGCTTTTTTCTAGTATCTCTTCAATTATATGTGGTTTTTCTAATACTTGTATTTTTCAAAATAGAGAAATTAAACAGATAATTTAAGTAACAAAACTTTACTGAGTGGTTAAGATGATGCTAAAGACCTATGTAGCATCTTACTGAATTAAATCAGGCTTACATCCACTTTATTTGTTTCATCAAAATATTGCAGTAGACTTGATCATTAGATGTCTCCTTCCTTTCTTCCATCTCTTCAGATTGAACCTTTCTCCTCAGTCTCTAGAAATTTTTGTTTAACTTTTTCAGTTCATTATAAATATCAAATACACAAGTCAAATAAAATACACAAGTGTACCAGAAAAATAGAAAAATGAGATGACAATTTTATCATCCCTAATAGAATGTCTTCTTTTTTTTTATTGTGAGTAAAAATCAAATTTTTCACAATACATACAAATATTTGTAAAATGATATATAAATACATATGCATATATTTGCATTTGTTACATAAATGTTAATATATATATATATGTGTGTGTGTGTGTGTGTGTGTGTGTGTGTATGTGTGTGTATTTTTAAAGGTGCTAAGATTACCTAAATATTACTCAGAAATTACAGGGATTCCCATGTTCCCCACCTCCCACACCTCCAACAATATCCCACACTACCATCCTTCATCAGTGTGGCACAACACCCGCAATGGACATACACATACTGGGGCCTTGCCACTGACCATGGACCACAGTTCACATCATAGACCACACTCTCTCCCACACAGTTCTGCATGGTATATGCTGATGGAAAATGGCCTACATCCGTCACCGCAACGCCACTCAGGACAACCCCCAAGTCCCAAAAAAGCCCCTGTATTCAACTTCCCCTCCTCTCCCTGCCCCAAAAACGTCCAGTGGCCACCGGCTCCACCTCACTGTTACAATTTCTTCCATTGCTTAAATCATAATATGTCTATAACAGAACACCACCAAGTCCAATTTAGTCCACAGCTCCACCCACAATCCTGAGGGGACTTGGATGGTGATGTCCACTCCACCTCCAAATGAGAGAGGGCTTATATCCTGTATATGCTGTGAATGGCTTTATCCTGCCTGCAGCTGCAGGCCCTCTCCATTCCCTGGGATGGCCGTTGCCCATCATCGTCTCCTTGCCAGGCCACTTGGATGAGTCTATTGAGCTGTACGGTAGGAGTTGCAGCTCCACCGAGATTCCAGGCACAGCTGATGTCTTTTGAAATGTTTAAAGAGTTTAACCATAGTCATGATCCTGCCTCTTCCTTCACTGAATAAAATTCATGGAGTCATTTCTCAGTTAGATACACATTTAAGAACAATTCTACTTCTGGGTTCTTTATAACCATGCTTTTTCTATAGGAATAACATGAATGGATCATACATCTCATGAGCCCTGGTTAACTAGTGATTTCAAAATCAATTGAGCCATCTTTCCTTCAACTCCTTCTTGGTAAAGATTCCTTGCCAAAACTCAAGAGAAATTAACTTGTAGTAGTGTTTTATTGTAATTATATTAGCAAATATTACTTTTGCTAATATTCAATAATATTCAATAATATTTCCCAATTCACATGTGATTAAATACATTTTCAATTTTATGTCAGATTAAAAATATTATTTATTTACATATGGTAAATCTATAAATTTTTGTTATACTAATGAAAACATTTTCTTAGGATTTTGGACTAAAATTATGGCATGAAGTAAATCATATGTAAATTATAATTAATTGAAAAATTAAAAACCAATAATTGATCAGCAGATATTAAGTTTTTAAAAAATGTAGTATTCATAAATGGATTTAAAAGTAAAACAAGAAAGGAAAAAAAAAGAGATTGTGGCATAGTTGGAGTAAAATAATTAAAAAGGGCTTTGAACAGATCCTTCCATGTGGAATGTGACCAATAAATTTAGGTCAATTATTACCTTTTAGAAGTAATTCTTAGAATTTGTTAGGAAAGTGGCCAATTTACCATTATAAAAAACATCTTTATCAATGACTGCCATTTTTGAGAGAAACATAATATGGCAGAGGCTAAAATTCTATGAGGAAAATATTGGAAATGAAGGCTCAAAATTAGAAGTCTCTACATATCTCTACAGGTTATCAACACAGTTATATAAAAATCAGCTGGTAAATTAGGATGGGTACCAACAGGAATTCAAATCTATGGAAGTAGAAACATCCCTTATCATAGCATAGCACAATAGGTGTACCCAGAGCTGGGAACACTGAGAAATGTTTTCACAGAGTCACTACAGATCTTTATATACCTTCATTATCACTCCATGATTTCAGTCTCTCTGTCTATATTTGAACAGAAAGTTACTCTCTGAAGGTGAGCTCAGGATCATAGTGGCTGCAAACTGTCCCTGATATTGACAGATATTTCACTCAGTATCAAAGTACATAGAAGCACTGGAAAAATTTGCAACTAGAAAAGCGTAAGTGGAAAAGTGGCAGCATGGAGATAATATATACAGAATATTTTCATTTTTTTGGAAACATAGCACTCAAAATAAAATAATGGCCAAAAATATATTAAAAAGTAAATTATCTGAGGTTAGTACTATTGAAGTACCTAAATACAAATATAATATATAAAAACTATCTCTTCTCAATTTTGTAATTTTGGGACAATTCATATAAAAATTATTGAAGGCCCTAAAGAAATTAGATTAATGTTCCTAAAGAAATAAATATATATATATATATATATAATGAACACATTAGAAAATCAAACTGATACATGGTTTAATATATGTTTTTAAGTTACTAAGAATCAATAATCTTTACCAAATTAAAGTAACTTTTTTGCCAAACAAAATAGAAGTTGTGAAAGAAAGACATTGTTTGACATTTTTAAAAATTGTCATTATGGAAAATACTTTAATTTCTGGATTAATAGGGAATAAGTAGATGCTAACATTGTCTTTTTATAATAAACATTATCTTAAGAGAAATTTTAGATTTACAGAAAAATTACTCAGATTAGAAGTAATTTCCATATAACAACCCACACCCACACACATAACTTCCCCTATTAACATCTTACATTAGTGTTGTACATTTATTACACTTAATGTGCCCATATTGAAGCATTGCTACTAACCAAAGTCTGTAGTTCACATTATGTTTTACGCTTTGTGATATACAGTTTTATAGGTTTTGATAAATGTAAAATGTCATGGGTCCATCATTGCAGTATCATGCAGAACAATTTCGCTGCCTTAAAAATGTCCTATGTGCCACCTATTCATCCCATCCCCTCCCCTCTGAACCCAGGCAACCACTATCTCTATATCAATGTTATTAGTCTTTCTGTTAACACAAGATAATGAGTAAAATAATAATAAAACTACCTTGGTCCATGATTACACTTCCTACTCATATTCATTCATTCCTTAATCGTGAGAGATTTGGGTTGATATTGCTCTGCCTGCTTCAGGATGAGAGGAGACTTAGATATTAGGAGGCAGATGGAATTGTTTTGCTTGCAGTTTTAGATACTCCTTGGTTTGAGGGATGGGACTTATCCATCATCTTCATTTTGTTCATCATCCAGGGTAAGTCTGAAGAACTGGAAAGTTGGAGTTGGCTGCAGCTCTGCTGGGATTCAGGGCTCAATCAGCATGTGAACCATCTGAAGTTTAAGTCTCTGAGAGATATATTTATGGATTATATTGACAATTATAAGCTCAAATAAAAGTAGAAGAAATATGAATAAGTAATTTTAAAAGGAGTTTAATTATATTATAATGGGAAAACAGATTATCTTACAGAGCCCACCAAGGGGGTGTTGATTTCATGAGGCTGTGTGCCTTGTCTATGGTGCGCAGATGTCCCTGGAGCCTTTGGGAGCACATTTTGGAGGCTTTGTTCACTATTGCAGTTAGTGAAATCTGCCTGATATCTGCATAAGCACCTCCCAGAATGACCTCCAGACTCAGTTTGAAATATCTTAGCTCTAAAAGCTCTTTTTATTTAATATTTTCCCCTTTTGGAAAAGGGTATCAGGGAATTGAATGACAACATGAAATGCTCAAATGCATATTATAAGTGTCCCAGAATTAGAAGAGAATAAAACAGTGGCAGAAAGAATATCTGAGTAAATAGTGGCCTAAACTTCCCAGCCATTATGAAACACATAAATATGAATGTCCAAGAAGGACAAGCATTGCAAACAGAATAAATCTGAATAAACCCCTTCTGAGACACCTACTATTGAGAATGAAAATTATCAGAGATAAAGAGAAGATTCTGAAAGAAACAAGAGAAAAGCAAAGTGTCACATATTAGGGAACCTCAATAAGACTAAGTGCTGACCTCATCAGAAACCCTGGAAGCATGAAGAAAGTGGTATGCTGCAGTGCAATAATAATATAATAGTAAACAAAAAACAAAAAACAAACAAAAAAAACCTCAGCATTTCTCAATCCTTCCATGTTCCCCAACTGTACATATCGGTTATTCTATTTCCTTCTCTCTAATATATTGGTATTTATAGTTTGTAAAGACAGTCTTATATGTACAGTATCATCCATATTCATGTTTAACATGAGGTTTTACCACCTTATAAAGTCCCATGTGACACTTTTTAGATTTTCTTCTAAGCACTTTTTTATTACTGTACCTTTGTATAAAGTTCTAAAATTGGGACATACAAATATTCCAGCTTTGTTCTTTTGGCTGGGTTCATGTGCTTTTGACAAGGTTGTCGAGCATATCCAGCTGGGCCTGAAGAATCTACTCAACAAATGGTGCTGGATGAGCTGGATATCCATACCTAAAAGTAAGAAAATGTAGTCCATCACACATCTTATAGAAAAATTTACTTAACATAGATCAAAGACCTATATATGTAAGCTACCACCACAAAACTCCTGGAAAAATGTAGGAAAACTTCTTCAAGGTCTTGTGATAGTTACTTAAACCTTACACACAAAGCACGAGCAACAAAAATAAATAAATAAGTTGGGCCTCCATAAGCACTTTTGTTCTTCAAAAGGCTCTGTTAAGAAAGTAAAAATGTAGCCTATGTAATGGGAACATTTTTTAGAAGCAACATATTGGATAAGGGTTTGATATCCATGTTATAAAAAGAGATCATACAACTCAATGATAAAAGAGAGGCAACTCAATTAAAAAATGGGAAAAGACTTGAATAGACATTTCTCCAAAGAGGAAATACAAATGTATAAAAAGCACATTAAAAAATGTCCAACATCACTAGCTGTTAGGGAAATGCAGATCAAACTACAACGAGATACCATTTCACATCTTATAGAATGGCCATTATTAAGACAAAATAAAATGAAACAGAAAACTGCAAGTGCTGGAAAGGATGTGGAGAAATAGGAATATTTCTTGACTGCTGGTAGGAATGTAGAATGGTGTAGCCACTATTTAATACAGTTTGGTTGTACCTCAAGAAGCTGAAGCTAAATATAGAACTGCTGTATTATCCAGCAATCCCATTACCAGGAATATATTCAGAAAAACTAATACCAAGGACCAGAATCGTCATTTGCACACCAATGTTCATAGCAATGTTATTCACAATTGCTAAAATATGTAACCAACCCAAATGTCCATAAAACAATGAGTGGATAAATACGATGTGACATATACATACAATGGAATATTATTTAGCTGTAAGAAGAAATGAAATTGTGATTCATATAACAATGTAGATGAACCTAGAGGATATTATGTTGAGTGAAATAAGCCAGACACAAAAGGACAAATATTTCATGGTCTCACTAATATGAACTAAATAACATGAGTAAACTCATGAAGGAAAACTATAGAGTATAGGTTACTAAGAGGTAGAAAGTGTGTTAAGAATGGAATCTAATGGTTAATATATGTAACATTATCAATATAGTTAATTGTAAGAGCATGGGAATGGATAGAGTTGACAGGAATACATTATAGTAAGTATGACTAATACTGCTGATTTATAAATGTGATTATGGCTGTAAGGTGTAGTCTAGGGATATAACTGCCAATCGAAAGGAAATTAGAGAATAATCTAGGGAAATTATAACATAATGATTTGGTGGTGGATGAAGACTGTGGTTAACAGTATAAATATAAGAATTCTTTTCTTTTACAAAGTGCTAAGGATATGTTGATACAAATGAAAATTACAACCAATGTTACCTATAGATGATAGAGTAGTATTGTAATATTTTGCAGCACTGGAAAGAAGTTATTATTTTAATATTAAGGGACAACAATGGGAGGTATAGCAGGTATGGCATGTTTCCTTTTGGAGTAATGAAAACATTCTAAAATTGACTAATCTGATGACAGCACAACTCTGTGATGAAAATGAGAGCTGCTGAGTTTACACTTTAAATGGATCGTACAAGACAAAAGACATGTTCAATTCTTAACTCATGGTCTTTTGGATGGAAACTCCTTTGTAAATATGATCTTCAAGGATCCTATTAAGATGAGGCCAAACTGAGTAAAAGTGGTACTATTCCAATATTTCTGGACTTCTTATTAGCAGAGAAAATTGGGAAACAGAAATAATAGCAGTGTGAAGGAGAAAGAAGAGGACAGAGGCAGGGATTGATTGCCAGTCAGCCACCACCACACTATTACTGACTTTGGAGAAAGAGTAGCCTGTCAATCACATGAATTTGAACTTTTAACATCCAAAGCTGTGAGAAAATAAATACCTGCTGTTTAATCTAACTGGTCTGCAATATTTTCATAGGAGACTTGGCAAACTAAAAAGGGATAGATAGATAGATATATTAGATAGATAGATAGATAGATAGATAGATAGATAGATAGATAGAGACAAACATTTACATGCACACATGCACATATACATATAAGTGTTAAACTCATGTGTCAGCTTAGCTACAATATCCAGTTATCCAATCAGATGAAGGCTTGAGGAGCAAAACCCAAAGTTTCCTGGTAAAGAAGAAATTCTGCCTCAATATGGTGTTATGAAGTCCTGCCTGGGCTTCCATCCTGTTTGCCTTGCCAGTCTTCAGACAGGGGCTGGTGTTTCAGTCTTGAGGGCATTCTACTGGTTTTTCCTACCCTAGCTACCATCTTTAAGGAGATTAGGGAAACAATATGGAAATTCTTTCTAATTCCTAAACAATTCCATATCAATTATGCCTACAGAACTGTTAGGAG
Source organism: Cabassous unicinctus (assembly GCA_029593785.1). Taxonomy (NCBI): domain Eukaryota; kingdom Metazoa; phylum Chordata; class Mammalia; order Cingulata; family Chlamyphoridae; genus Cabassous; species Cabassous unicinctus. Next base: position 31,162 of record JAQZBX010015766.1, read on the forward strand.
ATAAATATGTTTTAAGATGCCAAGTTTATGAAAATTTGTTAAAGAACCCTAAGAAACTAATGTAGTGATGATATTTTATTATGGTTTTAATATACATTTCCCTTTTGGTAAAAAGAGTTAATAGTCTTTTCACACATTTTTTTGTCATCCATATATTCTCTTTAGTGAAATGTTTGTTCATATCTTTTGCTTATTTTCTAATTGGATTCTTTGTCAGATACATGGTTTGCAAGTATTTTCTCCAAGTCTGACTATGCTTTTTATTTTCGTTCATTTTCTAGAGCTGTTTCCATGGCAAAATTCTTTAACTATGATGAGGTACAATTTATCATATTCCTTTTTATGGATGGTGCTATTGTTGCAAAGTCTAATAACATTTTGCTAACTCTAAGTCCTAAAGATTGTCTCCTAATTTTTCATAAAATTTTTAGTTTTACCTTTTTATTTCAGTCCAGGATCCATTTATCCATTTTAGTTTTAATGTTCTGTATACTGAGTAGTGCTTAGTTTGAGATTTCCTTCCCTTCCCTTCCCTTCCTTTCCCTTCCTTTCCCTTTACGGTTTGAACTAGGGCCTTAGCACCTTACTTAGTGGGTCCCCCTTTTGCCCAACAGTTTTGGTGGAGGCCTTCCCTCTTAATTCATTGAATCTCTCTATGCATGAATTGAATTACTAACAAAGCTACATTGTTCAGCACATGTGCCCTGTGTCCTCCTTTGACTTCCCCTGGAGGCGCTCTGTGTTCTCCTCATGGCTCTCAGGTGGGCAGTTTCCCTTGCCCAGTTCCAAGGTCCTGGGCCCCCAGCCTGCCTCCATGAGGAGGACTCACACCTCCCTATATTTCAATCCCAGAGCTGGATGCTGGGGTGGAGCTTCCTTACAGCTGCCCACAATCATCCCCCTGGACAGGAAAAGGAAAAGGGGCTCTTCGGTTGGTGAAGGCCTGTTTCATGAATCCCTCCAAAGCTGTCCAAGGCAGGATCAGCTCATGCATGTCCTGCCCTGGTGCAGGGTCCTGTAGCCAAGTCTCTATCTCCTTTACCCTCAGGGTGGTTAAAGTGTCATGAGCAGTTTTACTTTTGCAGAAATCTCTTGCAATTGCAAATGTGACTCTCATTCTTCTAGTAGCCCAGAATAGTAGTAGGCTGGGTTTCTTCATATTGCAATCCTGCTACTTATCCTTTTTGATGCTGGCAAAATGCCTTGTAGCAGAGGGTCAGTAGTCATCACTTCCATGCTGAAACCCTTGGCCTTAGACATGTGAGTCTGCAATGCCCCCACATCAAACAGATGTACCAACCCAGCCACATGAACCTCCACTGACATCTACCAATATCTATCTTTCCAAATTCTGTATTTTGATCTCAGAAAAAGGCATAATTGTAACATCTGGATATTAGTAATGCCATCAGGAGATGGTAGCTAGTTTTTGCAAAAAGCCTAGACCAGGCGGCACTCCCTAGACAGAGGTTCCAGAGATTGCTCTGGTCATTTGCAACCCTTGAGTCACCATGGGGTTCAGCGAGTGGCAGAGGTTTGCAAAGGTGGGCAGGAGCCAGTGTATAGTCTCTCTCTTCTTCCTAGAACCTACATCCCCCATCTGTACCTTTATCTACCACATTAATGCTTCCCTGTTAATGAGGAGACTCTTTACATCACACTAGACCCCACATAACCAGAGCTAGGCCAGCTCCCCAGTCAGCCAATCACCCATTTGGATTGTTGGCACAACCCTGGGATGACTGAAATGACAACCTATTAATCCTCCAACATGTCATGGTGTGCTTGTTTGAGGATCCAGCCAACACTGCCAATCTGTCTCTCACAAAGAAAGACACCTAAAGAGATGTCAACCCACTACCATATAGGTGTTGGGTCACCAAGATAAGCATATTTCACACAACACTGGATAGAACAATGTTTTACTCACACAAAGAAGGGACACTTCAAGGACAGCTTCACTACAGGCTGTTGAGTCCCCATAGCCAGCAGGTCTCAATACATAGCCAAAGCAGGGAGATATTTTAAGTGCAGCACCCTTCTCTCTGTATGTGAGTCCTGGTGGATTAACCAGGCTGCTACCTTACCAGGGAAAAGTATACAATAGGAGTGTGTTCTGAGCATCATAAAACATGCCCACTACAATAAGACTGCCTCCAGAGAATGTTTACATATATTTAGGGCAATAGGGGAAAGAATATACTAATATGTAGTTCCCTTATCTGCTAATTGGTCAGATTTTTTCCTGCCGGGCCTAGAGGTAATTGTGCATCCCAGAGTAAGACAGCAGGCTGTGCTAAGAGTAGCATCTATTACAAAATCCCCTCTGTACTTACTTGTTCTTCATTGTGCAGAAAGCTTAAATGAATTGAGCATGGCTTGCACCTTCTCAGCCAGATCACATGGAGAGAGCAAAAGCATTTGACATTCAAAAGATATTCTGTGTTGAGGGCTAGGTTTTCGTCAGTTTTAAAAATAAGGAAAACAGCATTTGTATGGATCTACTGTTATAAACTTATTGTGACCTTATTCTGCAGGTGTGTCTTAATAACACTTTAATGTTTGCACAGATATTTATACAGTGGTGAATGCAAAAATGCAATTTGAATTGAATTTTATGATTCAAAACACTAATATTTTCTTCAAAGATGAGAGTGTCCAGTACCTTGAAATTTTCTCAAATGTATAGGCACCTGTTGTAGGATTGATCCCTGGTCTTCTGCATGTGTTATCATTTCATTTAGCTCAAAACCATACGAAATATTATTCAAAATATTCTAACAAGGTGGAATTTTTTCCAAATGGATTAATAAATTACATGAGCATGTATTTGAAAATCTAGAATGCAGATATTTATAGCTCACTATCACATATACAAAATAACAGACAAAAGGATATGTATTAACCAAACTAGATGTGTAATGGGGATATAATCAATTTAAAGGTTATATAGCAAATATAAATTATACTTCATTCAAAATTTTCAGAATTAAAAGAAAATTCTTCTTCAGAGCTCAAAATATCTGTGGAGCATTCTGAACAGAGCAGAATCTATCTCTCTGTTCCACAGGCTATAGATGAGGGGTTAAGAATGGGAGAACCATGTGTAGAACATGGCTTTCAGAAGGTTACTAGGTGGTGCTTCATTTTCAATGGCCCTGAGGAAAGCAGTCAACCCAGAAACTAAATACCAAATGAGCACTACAAACTGTGGAGTACTTGTGGTTAAGGCTTTGTTATAGGCTTCTACAGAATGCATCTTAAGCACCATAGAAAATATGTCAATATAGGATTTAAGCAAAAGAAAAGAACATAGTAAGACTATACAAGCAATTACAGATAAAGTTATAGATTCAGAAAATCAAACATCAGAAGAGGATTCTCAAAATTTGAGGCACATCACAGAAATATTGATGGATCACATTGGACTCCGTGAAGGGGAGCCTGAACATGTTGCCTGTGTGGATAACAGAATTGACCAAACCACCTGCCCATGAGCCACCAGCTGCCTGTGTGAACAGATGCAGTGTGATGGTGAGTCCATAGTGCAGAGGGTGGCAAATGGCAACATAGAGATCTTAGGACATCACCTCAAGGAAGAAAACTCTGTACATATAAAGAAGATAAACAGGAGAATTTCAAAGGCACATGCTAGGAGAGAAATCAATTTATTTCCTCTCAGAATATTCACCACTATTTAGGGAAGTGTACCTGAAATGCAACAAAGCTCTATGAGTGATTAATTTCCAATAAAGAAATACGTCAATGAGTGTAGATGTGGTTAATTACAATGGTATTAACAGTTAAAAGATTCCCAATCAAGGTGCCTAGATAAATCACTAAGATCATCAGACCTCATAAGACTTGGAGCTCCTGGGAGGTTGAGATACCCATGTGGAGGAACTCCTGACAGGATGGGTGAAATGGAAGGTACTTTTTGAAACTGAAAAATTCAGAATTTGAACTTGAAAAATTCAGAATTGGAAAAGCATTTCAGAAGCATTCTGACCTACACTATTTACTATCAGATTAGGACCCTGTTTAACATAAAATTCTTCACATATCTTCCATCCTCATTCTAAAGGGCTCAAGTCCAGATAGGTTTTCATTCAATGGATGTACAGCTTTGTAAAACCATCCTCTTCCTTGCTGTAAGCCTTGCTGAGTTTATGGGAAGTTACCATTTCTGCATTTTATAAAATAATTTTGGTCTGTAAGAACATTTGTGATTTCCTTTCTCATATCTCTTTCCTTCCAATTGAAGCAAAATTTATAAGTAGGCTTGATGGTGAAAATTGCAATATTAAACTTTAGAATGATGCTTTCTCCAATTAGGAAACATAGAAGTGCTACCATAAAATAAAAATGAGCTTGAAAATGTTTGACATAGCTCAGTTACAGAGGGGCAGCTCAAGTATTCCCATTACAGAAAGTTCCCACTTTCTGGGGATTGAGATATCTTTTACACTAAGATTTATTTTTGCAGTAACTCTTCTTGATGATAACTATGATAAAGGTCATTTAAGAGTCATACTTGTGTGTAAATTTTTAAGGAATCCCAAAGTTAGATTAAAAAAAAACATTTTTTGGGTTCTTGATTGCATATATCAGTTTATATTGTGTTCTTAAATACAATGCTGTGTGCTATTTTAGTGTTTTGGGAAAATGAAAAATAAAATCTGATCTTCAGCTAATGAAAGTCTATTTTTTTTAAAAAGGTGAGATTACTGATATAAGGGCAGATTATTGGACATATGCCAACTTGCAGATAATTTTTTAATTTCTTACCCTCCAACTCTGCCAATTGTATCTTTGTCCTTGGTCTGCACAAATTCTTTAGTTTCTCTTGGCTAAGATTATCATAAATTTCCTACTTCAGAGAACATTGAGATGGAAAAAAGTTATAGCCTTGGGTGTAAGAAGAAGGGAATGTGAGAGAGTTCAGGGGTTTTCCTGCCCTTATTACCTCAGGGTTATTTAGAAATTATTCACTTGTCAAATTCAAAATGGGGAAAAATAAACAAAATGAGAGGTGACAATTATTCTTCATAAATTGTTAAACACATGAAATGTAATAGTATATTCAAAATCTACATAGAGCATATCTAAATCCTGACATCTAGCAAATAAATATAATAAACATTTCAGAGGACTTCCAGGAAGATGGCTGACTATTAAGACATGGGAATCTCTTCACCAGAAAAATAGCTAGAGAACAGACTGAAACAGCCCCAAAATATATCTTCTACGGTTTAGGACAGCAGGTGAAGGCTGCACACTACCCAGAGGAGAGAGGGACAAAAGAGGGAAATCGCGATGACAGAACCATGAGTTGGAATCAGCAGCTGCTGCTGCTGCCGGCATCCTCCCCCACACTCCTTAGAATTCTCGGGTCTCTGGGCCTCTGACTACAGACAAATGGAGCTCCAGGGATCTACCACTCCCAGAAAGAGGAGAGAGACGGACACAGCCTTAGGCTGACTCAGGTTCTGACACACAAATTTGGGCTGCGGAGCCCCACGGACCCTTCCACATGGGTGGTTTGCCCTGGGAGCCTAGGAAGGACTGGAGAAATTAGACCTTCGCAATCTCCCTCTCTTCTAGCCTGAACTAATTGTTGAGGGCTCCACAGGAGGGGGGAGAGCGACCCTGGGGTTGACCCTGCTTTGACTCACAGGTTTGGTCTGCTCTGTCCCAAGAGCCCTTCCAGGCCAGGTGGGGCTGCGCCATTGTTTGCCTTGGAGCCTGCAAGGGCTTAAAGATGTACAAGCCTCCCAATCTCCACCACTACTAACAGGGACTGATTGTTGAGGATTCAGAGGAGAAAGGAAATATTTCCTAGCTGGAAAAAGGGAGGGGGCTGCCAGAGAAGACTGGAGAACTGTCTCCAAAAGTTTAAATTACAAGACTCTTAGCCCCCAAACAGGAAGCTCTATCACATTGATCTGGTCTGGGTCACAACAAATACACCCTGACCAGGCATTGAATTGAGAGCTGTCAATGAGCACCATCTCCTGGCAGAACAAGGAAGTGCACATAAGAAAATTAAATA
>JAQZBX010015767.1:0-37211 GCA_029593785.1 Cabassous unicinctus
CCAATATTTTCAATTCATTTAGTGTTGAGACAGAATTCTAAAATGATTCCATTGGTCCATTCCCTTATATAATGCCCTCAAGTGTAAATACATGACTGTAAATATGATAGGATATCACTCCCATGATTTTGTTCCCTTATATGGCAAAAAGGATTTTGCTGCTGTAAATAAAGTCTATAATTGGTTGACTTTCTTAATCAACAGGGAAATTATCCTAAGGGACCTAATCAAGCAAGCTCTTGAAAGAGTAAAGAAGCAGCAACAAAGCAAAACAGCCTGAATTAAAAGTAAAAAGATTGAAAAGTCCGATTGTCAGATGACTTTACCAGAGCATCAATGGATATCAGAAATTACTGGATTAATACCATCAACATCCTGAAAAAAGGTAAATCTAGATTCTAAATTATACAGAAATAACTTTCAAAACTGAGAGAACAATAAAGACATTTTCTGGCAAACAAAAACTGAAAGATTCCACCAAATAGTCATTAAAAGAAAATTCTGATATATATATAAAATCTGAGAAGGGATGCATTCCATCAAGAAGGATGAACTGTAAAAAGGAATAAAGAACAAAGAAAATAGTAAATGAGGGGGTAAACCTAAATGAGTGTCACTCTGTAAATCATAATAGCAATGTTAGCGAAAAAATACAAACTTAATAAAGAAAACAACATTTAGTATTAAAGTTGCATCATCTGGATGAAGGTAAATAAGTTGATTACTTTTAAAATATGATACATTAAGTGTAATTCAAACTTTCTGATAAAATAACCATTTGTATTTGTTTTCTATAGCTACATAACAAATTACCCCAAACTTGTCAACTAAAAAGCACCATTAAATTATTTCACAATTCCTGTGGGTCAGGAGTTCACTGAACCCTCTGCTCAGGGTCTCACAAGGCAGAACTCAAAATGTCACCAGGGCTGCTTTCTTATCTGAGGCTCAGATTCCTCTTCCAAGGTCACTATTGTTGGGAGATTTTGGCTACTCATGTTTATACTGCTGAGTCACCCAGCTCCTAGAGAACACCTACCTTTTTCTCACAGCCTTCTCTATAATATGGCAACCATGGTGGCCCACTATTCCCAATACTATTTATCCACTAAAAGAATTGTCAAAAAATGTGAAACTAATAAGCAAACATAGGGGGAAATAAATTACTATTAAAATATTTTATTAATCCACATAAATACAGACAAAGTAGATGAAATGTCTGAATTCCTAGAAAAATACAATTCATTAAAATTAGCATGAAAAATAGAAAATGTGAGTAGACTTTTGTGTGTTTTTAAGTAATTAAATCTGTAATTAAAATCCTTCCTGAATTCAGATAAATTAATCAATGAATTCTTCCAAACACTAAGTGGAAAAATAGCACCAAACTCTTCCAGAGAATATAAGAAGAGGTAACATCTCACAAAGCCAATAAAGAGTAATGAAGGCCACGGTACTCTGTCTTTTTAGCTGAGGTATCAGTTCCAACATTGGTGGGTGAGCTGGCAGCTGGCAGCTCTCAGTTGAGTAACTCTATAGGAATTTCTAGTAACCTAAGAGATCTACAGTATCCAAGGTCACACCTGCCCAGGGCAACTCATCCAAAGGCTGGTCTATTCAGAGGCACAGAGCCCCAGGACCCTTGCCTGAAGGAAGAGGAGTCTAAAGAGCTGTCCTGCTCAAGAACTCCTTTGGGTTGCCTGAAGCCTCTGTGTGACTGCACCACAGTAAAACTTATGTCCCAGTCCTACCTCCTTCACACTCCTCCATAGAAGTTGCACAGGCAAACATTCCTGTTATGGGTTGAATGTGTTCCTCAAAAAGATGTACTGAAGTCCTAAGCTCCAGTACCTCAGAATGTGACCTTCCTTGGAAATAAGATCAGTACAGATGGAATTAGATAAGTTAAAACTGGGTCATACTTGAGAAGGTCATACTTGAGGGTGCCGTTAATCCACTATGACTAGTGTCTTGATAAAAAGAGGAGAGTAGACAGAGACAGACAGGAAATGGCCATGTAACAACAGGGGCAGCAACTGAGTTAAGCTACAAGCCAAATTACGTCATGGATTGTTGACCATCACCAGAAGCCAGAAGCAGGCATGGAACATTCTTCCCTACACACTTCAGAGGGAACATGGCCCCCATGGGCCCTGGATTTCAGACTTCTAGCCTTCAGAACTGTGAGACAATACATTGTTGTTGTTGTAAGCCATCTATTTTGTGGTACTACAGCAGTTCTTTAACATTTAAAATTCCTGTATGGTGATATGCATATTTGTTTTATAAGTTCACATATTTTACTATGTACTTATTATTTATAGATGTTCACATATGAATGATAAACTTCAATAAGAAAGTTTTTTAAAAAAACATCAACCAATGTAATATACCACATTAATAGAAAAAAGGGAGAAACATCATACAATCATGCCAATAGATGAAGAAAACACAACTGATAAAATTCAATATCAATTCCAATTCAACATCCATGTCGAAACTCTTGGCAAACTGAACTAGAAGCAGAGTTCCTTAATCTGATGAAAAGAATCCACAAAAATTCTGCAGCAAACTTATAATAAATACTGAAATACTAAAGAAATTTCCTGTGGTTGGGGAAGAGATAGAGATGCTCTTTATCACCATTTCCATTCTTTATTATACTGTAGGTCTTATCAAAAACAATTAGGCAAGAAAAAGAAATTGAAGACATAAGAATGGGAAAAAAGAAGATATAATCATTTTGGGCAGATCATATAATTGTGCATGTAAAAAACAAAAGATCTACAGATAGAATATTAAGGTTACTAAATCAGCAAGGTTATTGAATAAAGTTCAATATAACAAAATTAATAGTATTTTTATATACCAGCACAAAACACAAAAAAATCAATATACAATTTTAATAGCTTCAAAAACATCAAATGAGCACAAAACATGTGCAAGAATTATACTGAGAACAATTAAAGATCTAAATAAGTACTTCCAGTAATATGTTCACACTAGATGACTCAATCTCAGTTACAGATTGAAAGCAATCTCAATCAATCCCACAGTGTTTCTTTTTCTTTTCTATTATATTGAAATTGAAAAGCTTATTGTAAAATTTATGTGAAAGTGCAAAGAGCCAAGAACAGCTTGAAGAAAAAAGACAAAACTGGAGGTCTCATACTAACAGCTTTCAACATTGTTTTTTGAACTACAGTAATTAAGTACAATGTATTATTGGTACCGGGACAGTGATCCCTAGAAACAGGAGACAGAGCAGAGTTCATAAGCAAATGCACAAATATGGTCACTTGATTTTTTTCAACACTGGCACTGCAATGTGGTGGGGAAAGGATAACCTTGGATATGCCATAAGTGATGTTGAGTCCATCGGATATCCACATGGAAATATATCATGAACCCTACCTGCCACCATGCATAAAAATCAATTCCACGTGGATTATAGAACTAAAATTAAAAGTAAAACATTAAAATTCTAGAAGAAAATTTGAGAGAATCTCTTCATGATCCTGGAGCAGGCAAAGATTTCTTAAATAAGACACACAAAGGCTTAACCATTGCGGCAGATTGAGATTATTTTATGAATCTCAAAAAGAGAAAGATTGTGTTTGCCAACTAATTTATTCCTCTAGGTGTGATACCCTTCAATTGCATTAAATTCATTTGAAGGGACTTTGATTAGATTACCTGTTAAGATGGCTTTAGGCTTTTGATTTGATTGTGTAAGTGGGCATGACTCAGGTGGAATCCCTGCCCCCTTGCTGGATCTGATATAAATGGACACTTACACAGAGAGACACACAGGAGGAGAGAGCCCTGTAATTTTTTAGCTTTCCATGTTACAGAAAGGAGAAGATTCAAACAGCTGAGGCCCCAGGATGAACCATTTTGCCTGATAGCTTACAGCTGACCTTGTGAAGAGACCGGGACAGATGAGACTGATACAGGAAGCCCTATGCCAGCCTGCAGCCTAAATCAGGAAGAAGCAGAGCAGCTGAGCCTGAGAGGAAGCCCAGAGCGGAAGGCTGAAAACTTCCAGAGACGGCCCACCATCTTGCTTCAACACATGGCAGCTAACTATGGTGAGAAAGCACCTCTTATGGTACCTTGAGTTGGACTTTCCATGGCCTTGGTTCTGCAAGCTTTTACCCCAAATAAATAGCCTTTATAAATGTCAACAGATTTCTGGTACTTTGCATCGACACCCCTTTGGCAGACTAATACAACCACAAAGGGAAAATTGTGAAGATTTGGACTATATTAAAACAGATAACTTCTGTTTATCAAAAGATACCCTTAAAAGAGTAAAATAGCCAAACTTCAAGTAAAAGAAGTACTTAAAATACTTCTAATTTGCAAGGGACTCATCTACAAAATGTATAAATAACTCTCACAAATAAAAAGTACAGGCAACCCATTACAAATGTGAATGAAGGACTGAACAGGTGCTTCATGAAAGGGGATATCCAACAGTCATTAAATTTATGAAAAGATAGACTCAGACATTTATGTCTTATCTCTGCTTCTGTCCCTCAGGTTCACTCAAAAATAATAATCTATATTTTGTATAATATAAAGTTATTTTTAAATAACAGAATGTTTAATTTAATTTTGCATGTCCCCAATACAAAAATATTTTATCATTGTTGTTATTGTAGTTTTCTCCATAAACAATGGGGAGGCTGTGTCTAATAAAGTCTCAGCTGGTAATTATAGAAACAGTAAACATGTGGCTATAATTATCCAAAGTCCATCTAATATCACTTAAGACCATATTTTCTTCACAGTGTTTGGAGCTAATGTTTGCTGGGATCCATATAATAACTAACTTTATAAGGCTTTAATGGAGGGTCTTGATATTTTCCAGGAAAATAATGGGAATGATAAAATTAAATTCTTGTGAAAAAAACAAACATACAAATCAACAATAACAAAAAACAACAACAACAAAAAAAAAACCACTAACTGAAAGATTTTAAGACTATCAAATTCCACTCAGTTTTTGTCACTATCTTTTTGGATCCATTATTGGCTTTGCCACTGCTGAGTTTTTGCTTGTGCATTTCCCTGCATGCTTCTATATTCTGCAATACTAAACATTAATCAGTTCCCAGCTGCAAAAATTGCCACTCCTGCAATGTCTTTTCTGGATTCTCCTTTAGTAATAATCCTTTCTGCATCTGAGCTCCCATTGTACTTTTTAGACTCTTAGTCCTTTTCATTCTGCTTTGCATTGTGGTTATTTAGGCGTCCACTCTATCTTCCACCCTATTATACTTTCCATCTGGGGTAGAGAACTTCCCATCACCTATTTGACATATCATAGTAGCCATCTCATACAGCCACATTCCATTTGACAACTTAAAGAAAAAAATGCTTGCTCTAAAAAACAAATTTTCATCCTAATTTTCTAGGGAATGAAAAATAACCAGAAAAAAACTGGGGATAAGTGGAACCAAGAAAACAAAAGAAAATAAGCAAAGTTGACAGAGATTAAGAAGAATGTGTCAAGGGGACAGATACCCAGGGGTGTTAGCTATAGAGTAAATATAGAGGAAGCTTCCTTTATATGGCTCCTTTTACCTCCATTTCCAGCTTCTCCTACCTCTCCTGTGTTTCTGTTTCTCATCATTTGGCTTTCAACTTGTGCTCTGCCTTTGACTGCTGAGTTTTACTTTTCCCCACTTCATGTCAAACTTAGTTTTGGCTGATGTCAGACCAGAGCCAAGCCTGACATGGACCTGGCCAGATCTCTGGGCTATTCCAATTTCCATCAGTTGCCACCAGTCATAAATCTTGGTGTAACCCAGGTTCTAAGAGCATGCTACCTATGAGTTATAGGATAAAATATGAGGGAGGTTTCATTAAAGGCTTTTCCTTGGTACATTCAGTGAGGCAGCCTTTTTTATTTTGATAGCTAATTGACTGAATAATCAATTCTAGATACCATATTACCTTCTGAAAAAAATTATCTGTCTCATTTGGAGAACTCAATTGACTATTTACTTATAAGAACAGTCTCAATGAAATACAATTAAGCATTTAAGGCAATTTGAATCAATATTCTTATGTTCATCCCAATAGATTAATAACTTTATTTCCAGCACATTTAAATAAGCTTATTACTGAAAGCTTTACATTTTGAGCTGGATGGGCCATTGGGCAGCCAAATTAGAGGAAAAACAAATAAAAGCACCTGAATAAAAAAGGATGATTAGTGTCAGTGGATGACGATGTTTAAAGCAATATTTTTTTGCCTAGATCTTGGGAGGATACAATATCCTGGGTTCTGGAGACAGCTGTTTCTATCTTGACGACAGCTGGAGTTGTGGTATCCTATGGGCAACTTCAAATCACTTCATTGACCCCGTGTTTCCCACAAGAGACGAGTTAGAGTCTCCTGCTGCAAACAAAGGCCACCTCAAAGGAAGAGACCTATGAGAGAGGGCGATCATTTAGTAGAGACATCCAAATTACTTGAAGCTCAAAACCTCAGAAAAAATTTCTGCCTTACCTAAACTCTGTCAGGTGCTGATAAAGTACACATCTGATTAAAGATTCATCATCATTAGCACTATAATTACCACCATCTTCACAAACCTATAATGAATAGCTGCAGCTCCAGGGTCTGGTGATGGGCTCAGGGGACACATAAGAATGAGACAAACATCCAGCCTTGCTCTTGGCATTCCAGCTCAGCACTTTTAATTGTCTCCTGGGCAGCTCCCTCCCAGTGTTCCATAAGTAAAAATGTGCAAAACTTAACTAAGAAGGTCCAAAACGAACTCTTTATCATCCCCTCCATAAAGCTTTTCAGCTTCCTGTTTCCTGTCTTCCTGATTAGTGGCACCCGGAACTCACCAAGCTACCAAAGGTGGAAACTTGGGAATGATTTTAGATGCCTCTCTTTTCCCATTCCTTTCATCAAGTTCTTCAGGTTCTGTCACCTAAATAGCTCTTTCCCATTCCCAGTTGCCATCCCCTTAGTAACTGCTTATTGAATTTTCTGCAAACACTTCATCTCATTCTCTTCCAAACCATTCTCTACACTTTATAAAAAGTACTGTTTCTGTTGCTGACCTATGCAAACCGTTGCATGACTCCCCATTGGCCTTAGGATAAATTCCAAGCCCTTTAGCATAATACACAAAACCTTTCAACATCTGAGTCCAACAATCGGCTCCTGCTGATCTCCCCTCTTTTAAATTTTATGCTCTAATGATGCTGAACTTCTTCCATTTCCCCAAGTGGGTCAAATATTGCATGTTCCAATGCTTTGCACCTGCTTCCCTTCTGCCTGAAACACCATGTTCCTTTCCTTTGCTTCCCCTAGCCCTGCCTAGAGAATTTGAATGCATCCCTGAGCCCCTCATATACGTCACATCTCTAGAGAACATTTCATGACACCTCTGTCCTCAACCCTCTACCTTCTTGCCCTGCTACCTGTTACCTTGACCATACTTTTCTGTACTTACACTTACCCCATTCTATTTGGATCCTGTGCCAGGCTCCTCATCTACATAGTAAACTATTTACAAGAAGCCAGGGACCATGTCTTGTCCTCTCTTTATCACCAGCCCCTCCCACAAACCCTGACATGTAATAAGTACAGCATAAATATTTCAAACTGAATGGAATTGAATTGAGCTGAATTACAACCTGCTTGCTGAGAGAGTGCATGCAAATAAAAGGATTCAAATGCAAAGTGCCAAGTGAGAGCTTACAGTTGCTCAAAAGAGAGAGCAATTACTCTGCATTAGGGACAGTTGGATGAGGCAGAACATTGGATAGAATCGGTGTATTTCATAGGCTTTATGTTCATTTCAGCCTTCACTCAGATACAGCAAATATGGAAGAGGCTGATTCAAATGTACTAAGACAGCATCAGCAAGCCCCTCTTGTAGTGGATAACGTGTTTGGAAAAGCAAACAATAGATGTATCTATTGTACGCTTCTGGAGGAGGAGGGTACTTCCATTCCCACAAAGGTGAAAAGCCATTGAAACTCTCCCACATTAAAACTTTTTTCTATTGTTATAAACCTCCCCCCTTCACTACCATGGAGCAAACTTTTACATGATTAAACAAAATAATTAATATCTCAATCTGAAATCTTTTCCTTCAGATGACTTTGCCAATACCCAGAATGGTAGGAAAATAAGTAGGGACTTGTCTTACATTGTTTGACCATGTCTTATGAAACTGGGAGTTCTGAACTTTGCCACAGGTCCCCTTTCACCTTTCATCCCCGCACTTGAGGGCTTCTAGTCTGTTAACATCCCTCTGGGAGCACACAAGTTCCTGGAGTGGGACTGGGGGAAGGGGTCTGACTTTCTTGGTCACAATTACTCTAACATTTACTTGGGTCATGTATTAGTCAGGATTTTCCAGAGAAACAGAACCAACAGGATACACACACATGTAAATAAGGAATTAGTTAATATGACTGCTGGGGGTCACAGGCTGGAAACTCCTATAAAGGTGGTGGTGAACGCCTTAGTACAAATTTCCCAGGGGAAACTGGCTGGCAGAAAATCCAGCCAATGCTGAGTTTGAGGCAGTAAATTTTGTTGACCTCTGAAAGCCTTACTTCAGGCTTTTAAGACCTCCAATTGATTAGATGAGGAGACTTTCCGCATTGCTGAGGGCAAATTCTTTTGTTGATTGTAGATGCAATCAACTGACTGTAGATGCAAATCCCATCTATGAAATACCCTCTCAGTAACAAACAGGTCAGTGCTTGACTATGGAACTGGACACCATAACCTAGCCCAGTTGAAATTAACCATCATGGGGCATAAAAGCCATACCTCCTCAATCCTCTTGAGCAAGCCAACTATTGCTGCTTGACTGAAGATCCTCAACTGGTTTCTTGCCCATAACTCAGTGCTATACTCCACTTTTGGCAGAGAGAGGAAGTGGGAAAATGGGAAATTTTACTAGGAGAGGAGATTCCCTCTGACAATAAGCAAATATCATATAACACGACCCCTTATGACTAGGTAAGCTCCAGTACTTCTAAGTTTAATTGAGTAGACTTCATCTTTCCAGAGAGCAGAATGTGGGCTTGACCATGCCTCCACTTTGTCCCCCAACCCGTACAAAACCAGGACTGAAGAAGGTTGGTAAAAATCCACTGCCGTCCTGACTGAAACTCAGTCTTTCCCCCAGAAACAGCTTCTGTCATACAGCACCCTTATAGAAATTCTGAAATGCTCATTCTTTGGTTGAGACCTGATATATAAATTCTGCCTGTAATAGGTGGTTTAGAAGTATCAATCACTACTGTTTGAGATGGTGAGTTGTATGAAAGTTGATGTATAAATGTCACCAACTCTGTGAAGTCAGCTATATTAAGGATATGTTCCTTCTATCAGAAAAGACTCATTGCATCATTGCAAAAAGTGACCAGTATAACCTAGGTATGGCCAGCCTTCTCCTTTTTTGCTTGGTAATTTGGCTTTTCAGTCCTCCCTGAGGGGATCAAGGGTCTTCTCTACCATTGCCAGTACCAGCAGTGACCCTTTGTAGTAATTATTTATTCACTGGGAGTGGTGGCAGTGGGCTTTCATTTCTGTAAGGGTCCTGCAAGATGACTGAGAAAGGAAGTGGTCACCATCCTTTACCCAAATATATCTTGTCTTTCCCATCTTGCTCTATCTGCATACACAACGAGTTTGATGAAAGGACACAAATATTTCTACTGAACCGTCAAGTAGATCTCAAAAAAGGAATACAGGGTAAGAGATGATATTTAGTTAGGTGAGTATATATTTACATATATATTTGTAGGTATTTTATATAATATTCAAAGATGTTAATTTATTTACTTATTTAGTGAAATAAGCTGTATTTAGTTTATTTATTCCCTTGTACCAAACATCAGAAGGAGGTCATACAAAGCTAAGCATTCCAGAGCCCTCCCACCTGTGCCTCCCAAATCCAGTTCAGGCTTTGCTTCAGCAAGGATGGTGCTAATGAACTTGCTAGTTGACCTGTGGAGCCAGAACACCTCACCAAGTCCAGCAATATTTTTCTCCAGAGACAGCTTGGTCTCACATGAGGCAAGACTAATCCTTCTTGTAAGCAGGACTCCAGCTTCCTCAAAACAAAAATGACAACCATATTGTTCTGAGGAGCATTGGTACTTTTCTGGGCCTGGCTGACCTTAAAAGACTCATGTAGCAATTTGATATTATTTATGAATTCCAAAGAGAAATATAGACTATGTTTGTAAACTGGTTGGTTCCTCTGGTGTGATAACCCTTTGATTGAATTAGATTCAGCTGAGATGTCTGATTAAATTATGTTAAGATTAGGGCTCTGACCCAACCATGTCATTAGAGTGTGACTCAGCGTCAAGTCCCAGCCCACTTGGGGATAAAACGGATGCTCACAGGGAAGTAAATGCATGGAGAAGGAGAACATAGAGGAATAGAGAGAGCTCCATAGACATGGCAGAGGCCCGGGAACAGAGATGAGCCTGAGAGTTTACAGCTGACCTTGTGGAGACAGCAGAGCAGCTGAGCCCAGGAAGAAACAAGTCCTGGAGAGAAAGACAAGCCTTATACCAGCCTACAGCTGAGATCAGAAGAAGCCTTCCTCCTTAAGAGGAAGGAGGAAGGCTGAACCCTCACAGACATTGCCTGCCATCTTGCTCCAACACATGGCAACAGACTTTGGGTAAGAATGTACCTCTCATGGTACCTTGAGTTGTACTCTTTAAGGCCATTTATTAGGGCTTCTACCCCCAAAAAAATACCCTTTATAAAAACCAACAGAGTTTTGGTACTTTGCATCAGCACCCTTTGGCTGTCTAATACAAGTCACCACAAGATGGTGGTACCATCAGAATTGGAAGGATGAGCTCTGATTTAATTATTTTTGTTCTAACTATGGCTTACCTGCATTCCTATCCCAACAACAAATAAAGGGGAAAAACACATCTAGATCATACCACCATATTAATTTAGTACTATATATGTTTATTTAAATTTCTATTAGCATAGCTAAAGAATGCATGCATTAGTGATTCTAGCAGGGAGCCACTGTGTTTGAGATCACATGCACAATTCATGGATTAAGGGCCATTTTCCTATGTTCAAAGCCAAGTAGGACAGGGAGTTTTAGCTAAGACTCTTACTCAGTATGGAATAATGGTCCATAGACTCATGGACATTTTGACAAATGAATTTAGAAATGCTCAGAAGAGAGAGCTTGGCTAAAGTGAGAGATGGACAGTTCATGAATGGACCAGTGGTTTTGATGTCAGGAAATCGGGGACATTATCATTACTTAAAACATAACTTTTAGGTGATTATAGTGAGGAAAGGGTATAATCTAAGAGGAAGGAATTTGTTACAACTATTTCCCTTGGGACAGTACTTGCATAGCAAGAAAGGATTATTTTATTAGTTATCAGGACACAAACAAGAGTAGTATTTTAGCAAGAGTAGTATTTTAGCAAGCAAATTGTACTTTTGCAAAGTGCTCTTTGAACACTTTCTAATCTTTAAAGTATCACTTTGAAGGTCAAAGGACATAAGTTTTATCTTCTCCAAGTTAAAGAAAAAATACAGCCTCAAAAGTAGAACAATTAGAATTGGAAAACTATCACAGACCTCACAATTGTGGAAATTGAATTTTGAGTCATAGAAAGTAATGTTATTTTACCAGAGTCTGGACAAAATCTAGCCTCTCTCAGAAATATTCCCTGAAATTTTACAATTGTCTTACTGCTGGATGGCCCAGGTCCCCATTTATTTCCAATTATTTATTATTGGGATATGCCAGATAATAATTATGACATTGTGTTGTTTATTAAATCACAAAGAAATACAAAATTAAAGAAGAATTAGATTAGAGCTTTTTAAACTTCTCCCTAATTTTTTATTTATTCACTGATTTAATAAACAGTCACCAACTGTCTTCTATGTTTGAGATATATGTCACAGCGATGGAAATGGAGCGAGGTTATCAGGGAGGAAACAAAAAGAAGTAAGATAGCCTGCTAACAAGGCCTTTATAACATGGTAGTGGGGACAGAAAATTTTTCAACTCTTCATTTTTAAAATGAGGACATGACTCTAAGACTCTGAAAAGTGACTCTCAGCATAATAACTGTGCTTGTTACTAGATAGAGGTACAGCTTATTTCTGGAAAGATTTCCTTAAAACTTTGGGAAGAACGGACTTTATTGAGTAGGCAATAGGGAGTCATTAAATTGTTTTGGACAAGGGGGGTCATGGTGGTTTGGAACAGTATGTGCCCCCAGAAAATCATGTTATTAAAGCTAATACATTCTTGTGGGTATAAACCCATTTTAAATAGGGTCTTTTGATGAGGCTACTTCTGTTAAGGTATGAACCACCTCATTCAGGATGGGACTTAATCCTATTACTGGAGTTCTTTATAAACAGAATGAATTCCAAGGGAGAGGGACAGAGAGAGAGGAAGAGAGGGGGAGAGAGAGAGAGAGAAAGCCACAGAAACAAGAAGCTGAAAGCAACGAGACCTGGAAGAGAAGAGTAGGGAGAGACCAGCAGTCATCACCATGTGTCTTGCTATGTGGCAGAGGACCTGAGGATCACTGGCAGCTGGTCTTCAGGAAAAAAGCATCACCTTGATGATGCCTTGATTTGGACATTTTTTTTCTTGGCCTCAGAACTGTAAACAAATAAATTTCCATTGTTCAAGCCAAACCATGTCATTGTATCTGCTTTAAGTAGCTTAGGAGACTAAAACAGATTTTGGTACTAGGAGAGTAGGGTACTGCTATGGCAAATACAAAAAATGTTGAAATGGCTTTGGAATTGGGTAATGGGTAGAAGCTGTAGGATTCTGAGGCATTTGATAGAAAAGGCCTAGACTGTTTTGAAGAGACTGTTGGTAGAAATATGGATGTTAAAAATACTTGCCATGAAGCCTTAGACAGAAATGATGAATATGTCATTGGAAATTGGAAGAAAGGTGATACTTGTTTCAAAGTGGCAGAGAACTTGGCAAAATTGAGTTCTGATCTCAGATGGAAGGAAGAATTTGACTTTCATGAGCTTGGATATTTAGCTGAAGAGATTTTCAACCTAAGTGTGGAAAGTACAGACTGGTTTCTCCTTGCAGCTTTTAGCAAAATGTGAGAGGAAGGGATAAGCTGCAAACTGAATTCCTGGGCACAAATAAACCAGAAATTTGTGGTTTGGAAAATTCTGAGCTTCCAAAAAGTACATCCCCAGAGAATAGTGCTCCATGTGAGGCTTAACTGAACATGGATCCAGTAAGCCATTCCAGTGAAAATCAGGATTGGACAGGTAGTTATCCAGAAAAGTTCTGTGAAAAGTCTTACTGTCTGTTGGTTTGGACCCCTGTGTACTACATTCAAAACCAACAAGTCTGTTATTTTTGTTATTTTTGTTTTGTTTTGGTTTTACGATATCTGTGTGAATGGAACCACTGCCAGCTTGGACTGAAAGGGGCAGGAAAGGAGCAAATTGAAGGAAAAATCACTTCAAAGGCAAGACCATGGAAGCTAAGGTCTGAACTGAAGACAGCTTCTCAGACCAAGAGAGCATACCTACCCTTGTGTGTGTAGAAAGGCTGAGTATTCCCCAGGGGTTGAAGAAAATGAGCCTTCTACCTATTGTTCGGAAATAGTGCTACCATGCCAGGTTTTTCAGATGCCTGAGGGAATGCAGAGAGTCTGGCTGCCATCCTGATGCTTGACAAGAGTGAAGCCTAGAGACTGGCTGCCATCCTGATGCTTGAAGAGGGTGGAATCTTCACTCCAGTGTTTGGGGAGAGCATGGCTGTAGTGCAAGCACTTGGAAAGGGTGGGGCTGCTCTTCCATCAGGCTCAGAGGGCGAAACATTGTCCCACAAGAAGCCTCTCAGATCTTGAAATCTAATGGAGTATGCCCTGCATGGTTTCAGAATTGTTCGAGACCTATGAACCCCTGAGTTTCTTCCAGTTTCTCCCTATGAGAATGGAAATGTTTGTCCTATGACAATCCTCCATTGTATGTTGGAAGGAGATAAAAACTTGATTTCTAGGCTTCACAGGTCCACAGACAGAGGGGAATTGTGTCCCAGGACAAACCACACCTATAACCTAATTTGATGAAACTTTTATTTAGTATTGTTACTGAAATGACTTAAGACTTTTGGGATATTGTGATGGAATGAACATATTTTGCATAGAGAAAAAATATGTCTTTTGGGGGTCCAGAGGGTGGAATGTGGTGGTTTGGAACTGTTGGTACCCCAGAAAAATCATGCTCTGAAAGCTAACCATTCCTGCAGGTATAAATCCATTTTAAGTAGTATCTTTTGATAAGGCTGCTTCAGTTAAGGTGTGACCCACCTATTCAGGATGAGACTTAATTCTATTACTGGATTTATGAGTAGAATTAAGAGAGAGAGAGAAAGAAAGAAAGAGAGACAATGTCATAGAAGCAAAAAGCTGAAAGCAACAAAACCTGGACGAGAAAGAAGAGACCAGCCCATGCTACCATGTGCCTTGCCATGTGACAAAGGACCAAGGATCACCAGCAGCTGGTTTTTGGGAAGAAAGCATCACCTGATGGTGCCTAGATTTGGACATTTTTCTCAGCCTCAAAACTGTAAATTATTAAATTCCCATTGTTCAATCTGAACCATTTCATGATATCTGTTTTAAGGAACCTAGGAAACAAAAACAGGAACATATATAGAAAATGTGCTCAGCAAAATTGTTAGCAGTAGTGGAAAAGGAAGACTCAAGAAGGCCAATGGTCAGTTTATTGCAATGGTTCAACTCAGAACTAAAGATGGTCTAACTTGGGATGCGGGCAGAGAGAATGAAAAGGAGGTGTTGGCTTCTGAAAGCTTAATGAAGCTGAAATCTATAGAACTCAGAAGGAAATAGATGAGTGGTAAAGGAGTATATAAGTACCAAAGTTACTCATAGGTTATGAGTCTTGGAAATTGGAAGAACACTGCTGAAAAAAGAACTCATAGAGAGGACAAGTTTCATGAGGAAAAAATAATAGTTGGTGTTGAATATGTATGATAGAAGATTTGATTAACAAAGTGAATTATACCAATTCCCTAACAAAATTTCTGGCATTACATTTAGTTTTCAAGCGGGAATTGGCATAAACCCAATGACAACGCCATGGTCAGTGATGACATCCACTACTTAGCCTGCAAATGACTTCCTACTGGGCCTTGAACTCTATGTGCAGGCAATAAAAATACACTTACTTTATTTTCTCTGATGAACATTATATAATTCTATATAATTTCAGAATAAATTTTGTCTTACTCATGGGTTTATAAATACTTAAAACTATAGTTGTAGCAATACATATAAAATAAAAATAATGATAATGACTCAATTTAATAAGTATTTAAAGCCTATCTATGAAATTCTAGGTACTTTGTGAGGGCTATGTCTTGACCCCGTCATGACCATACTCCAGGATGACCTCATCTTAATTAATTCCATCTGCAACAACCCTATTTTCATATAAGGTCACATTCTGGGAGTACTGGGAGTTAGGATATCAACATATCTTTTAAAGGAGTGCAATTCAACCCATGACGAGCTGCAAAAGAGACTGAGATATAGACCCTAACTTTAAGTAACTTGCAGTTCAGTGGGGGAGTCAGATGTAAACACAATCATTTCTTTCCCATTGATACCACATTGCTTATCTAAACCTAAAATGCTAGAAGATTTGGAAAATATGCATATCCCTTTTGTTTTTCCCTTGAAAATATTTTTAGTCTACTAGAAAACGGAGGCTGATCAAGTTCAGCTGAAAATTCATGTCATTACAGGATATGAAGAAACAGGCAAGCTTGTTCTTTCAGCTTTTGCAGTCGTTCTACATGAAGTTGATGGTAGCCTATGGCTGCCAGAATGAAAAACCAAGTTTCAGCCTTGTGGGTGTGGGATCTGAATGCGACAGAATCCAGTATGGACTCTTCTGTCATCTGATTATTCTTAGATCTATTACTATGCAAATACGTAAGACTTGACAAGTTTACTATTCCCGACACTCAAATTTCTGTCCTATATGAAAGGCATGCTTCTTCAATATTCTTGAATTTCTGCTTTAGGTTGTATCTCTTACTGTTCACTCAAACTTTTTCACCTTTTGACTCTGTTGGCTATAAAAGTTTTACTTTTCTTTCCATTAGATTTTTTTAAGGTCAAAGTGAAACTAAATGATGCAAAATGAAAAGCTGAAACCAGAGCGAATGCCAGTTACTGAGAATTCTCCCACTATGGCTTTGTCCTCCTTCAAGCTGCTGCTTTCTCTGAAGAGGTTCCAGCTTTTGTGTGAAACCCTGGAGCTCTGGACCAGCAGCTGGTCTATGTCATAATTACTTTAGAGTTGGGCTATTCTGAGAACATTGAGAAATAATGAGATTTGCCTGAAAAAGTATTATTAACACATCTTAAAAGTTTAGATCAAGGTTTGCCTCTCCTTTTTCTAACATGTTAAATATGTTAATGGTATGGCTGGCAATAAGAATTGAATGCTCTTACTGCAAGTGTGAGTAGCACAGAATGCACAGAAATAGATGGCTGGAAGTAAGAACATCTGAATTGTGAATATATGCAGTGCGATGATCAGCGAACAGATTTGGTTGGGGTGAGTGAAAGACCACTGCCTGTGGACTGAACCCAAGCTGAGTGTGTAGGGATATGTCTCAGAGGACAACAGGGGCTTCAGATGCAAACCAGACCTATGACTGTGCAGATCAGCCCCTTCTTTTCAACGCCCCCTGTTAAGGAGTTTCTCCAGTTGTAGATGGTGAGGGCATTCCCCATGGAAGCTGTGTGGCCTCCCTGGAAGCAGCTTTGCCCAAATGAAGGCAGTGGAATATAATTATTAAGGTGGACGCTCTGGAGTGAGATGTTTTGGAATTGGATCAGACTCTCATTTGCTGTCACTAATTAGTCGTGTGACCTCAAGTAGTTAGGTTGCTTAAATTGTTTAAGCCAAGTTGTCCTCATCTGTAAAATGAGCAGAATGGTCAGCCCTCCTTCATGAGGTTATTGTGAAGATTAAATGAGATAATGTATTTAAATTGCTCAGGAGGATGCCTGGCTCTTAACAAGCACTCAACAGTGTTATTTTTATCATGGATCTTGAATTTCTTATAGAATACACAGCCTTCTCTTCTGGAAATGCTTCCTCTAGTGACTCAGATCAGTAACGTCCCTACACACTGGCAAATCTCCCTACTCCAAGAATCTGTCTCGATTTGTTGAACTCAAAATCCTCTGGCACTTCACTCTTACCTGCCAGAATCCTGCTACCATAACTCTGAAACATAATTATTTGTGAGCAACTAACTGGCTTATCCTTTCTTCATTTCTGAGAGCAACTTCTCCTCCTGAATCTTCTCCATCATCACCTTCTCAGTAAAAGTCAAAATGTGTGCACATGCTTTCCTCTGTTGCCAGGAATGATTCCATTCTCTGTCACCTCCTCCTTTATTAAGTTTAAATCAGCTAAGGAAATGAAATTAGACTTTAAGAAATATAATTAGGAAAGAAAATCTTCCACAAAGACAGTGCATTAGAAAAATCTATAGTTTAAAGATATAATTTGCTATTTAGATTTACTGAAAAGAAATCCCATTTTAATGATTCCTCCTACAATCTATATCTATATATCTGTATCTATACATCTCTAGCTATACTATCTATATCTATTTTTATATCTATATCATCTATCAAATATTTGCACAAGTCAATTTCTATATCCCTAGAGGCAATTGTCACCCCTAAAATTAGGTCATGGAAATAAATATTATTAATTTATTTACAAATATGAATTTTAACCTTAGAAGTACCTAGTCTAGTAGAAGGAACTATGTATATGTAAATTTGCATACTGTAATATAAGGTGGAAAATTTTATTAAAAATTATATTCAGTGCAAATGGGAGCTCTGAGGAGGAAAAAGAAATTTTCCAATTGAAAATCAATGCCAGAGTCTTAGAGAGAGGCATGACTTGAATGGTGGAATTTTGGATATAGGACTGTGACTCAAAAAATATCTGTTTAGTACATTGACGATGTATAGTATAATCAGTCGGTGAGTTTACTTACAGTTAACTGTGAAGCTCCCTTTTCTCCCATCATGCAATAATTATTTTATTTTCATCATACTTCTCTACCCCAAATATTTTTAAATAAGCTCATGATGGCCTGAATTTTCTGTCACTTTGATAGTCTATAACAAATGTCAGCAAACTTCTTCTGTAAAAGGCCAATTAGTAAATAGTTTAGTCTTTCTGGGCCATATAGTTTTTGCTGAAAAATACTCAACTCTGTGGTTGTAGCATGGAAACAACCATAGACAACATGTAAATGGATATGCATGGCTGTGTTCCAATAAAACTTGATTTATGAAAAGATATGACAAGCCAGGTTTGGCCTATGGGTAGCAGTTTCCAATCCTTGGTCTGTAACATAGGCTTACTGATGAACCAGTCCAAAGAAAAGATACCAGTTATCTGATATTCATAGAAATGGTACTAGACTATGTAGAGAATCAGCATCCCAATTAACCAAATACTCAGCTAACAATAATTGTAAATGTCTGATATTTTACCCTATGTTCAAGCTAACAAGTTAGCCTGCTCAGTTTCATGGGTCCTTGTATTAGAAAATTCTGGTTGGTTTATCATTTATGGCAATGGCAGAATCAGAGCATCAGCCTTTACTTATATCAGTTCCTCAAGCCCTAATTCCTACAGGGCAACAGAAAAAGAGGCAGGTAATAACTGCGCACACATGGGATTGAATTACAGAGGGGGGAAAAAAAACTCGTAGCTTAGAAAATCACCAATCTTTTATAATGGGCAATAAGCCTGTCTGACATTTGCCCCAGAGACAGACATTACGTTTATTACACTGGACAGTGAGCATGCATGTCCTTTGCTCTGGAAACAGACCCTATCTTTATTTTTCCAAGGCTGTTCACCATACAAATATCCTTGAACAGATAGCCTAAAACAAAGGCAGATGGTGCCTCTACTCACAAGATGTGCAGAAATATGAGAGACCCACTGAGAATTGCCTACCAACCCCAGCGTCCCAAATGAGAGTTCTTGTAGTTCTTGAAAGCTTTTATAGAAATAATGTATTAAACCCTACATATTTAAATGACCACACAATTCACCAAAATAAGCATGAAAATATCTAGGAATTAGGCAGAAGCACTCTGTACCTTTTTCATTTAAGACTCTAGGTAATCAACAAATCAACAACAAAGACTCACATCAGCTCTCTTTCAACTCTGGAGAACCCAACCATGAATCTCATCTCTGGAACAATATTCTTTTAAATATGATTCTATTGCAATCAAATTATTTCAATGAAAGTTATTTATACTAAGATTTTTTTACAATTTTAATTCATTACTGAGTGTTCATAACTGAAAGTTGACTTTATATCTGTGTATGTGTATGGAAAGATGCCTTTTGTGAACTTAATGAAAGATTACAGGGCAAAGAAAAAGGGGGAAAAACTAGTATTGAACTGAAAAAAATTTGAGATATTTAAAATTTTAAATAAAATCATCAGGATTTCAGGTGCTTTCATGAGATTCACTGACTCAGAATTTTTTAATTTAAAATTAAAGTTTCTGAAGATTCAAATAATCTATAATCGCATTTTACATGGTAAGAGATTACCTATGATGCTAATCCCAATCTGCAACACTAGCAAATAGAGGCAGGTGTACATAGAATGATTTGACCAAGTCCACGGGCAGATTTGGAAAAAAGTTCTGGTTTTAAATCATTTTTAATAGGAGACTGTACATTTTTGAAATGCAATGACCAATATAATTTTTGAAGTGAAAAAGCATGTTTAATTTTGCTTTTGTAGTCACTTTTTTAGGACTTCATATATTACTATGGCAATACACCAGGTTCTACAGAGTATACAGGGTATAAGGTCACAATCACGTGCTGCAAAGGAGCTGTCCCAATCTCAGGATGCAGAGAATAGACATATGTAGAAGCAGAATCCATAAACATGAGAGCAGCCTGGTCCATAGCTAGCAGAATGCTAATGGCCACGATCTGAAGGGAAGCTTCCCTGTGTGACTCAGCAACCTTCCGGGAACACATCTGTGCCTGCTTTGAGCAACTCACTGAATACAAGTAAAGGTATGTGCATGTGTGAATGGCAGGTGCATGTGCGTGTGCATGTTCACTTCAAAAGGCATTTTCTTCCTTATTGACACACTAACCCTTCTGGAGTCATGCACCTATAATGGTGCAACTTCAGACATTTTCAGCTGGGGCATTTGGAACTAAAGATAGCTGATTTGTTTGACAGATATTGAATTGTGCCTTTTCCTGTGTGCACATACTTTTCAAGTGTGTCCCTGTTTATAGGTATGGACATCAAGATTCCAGGAAAATGAAATCAATGTGTCTTTCTCAATTCTTATGTGAATATAAGAGGATTTGGCAGAGAGAAATAAAACTGTGGCAGCCACCGGATTTCAAGTTTTCTCTTCACTATGTTTGTGCTTTGTTCCACTTTTAGTAGCAGCATGATGTCAGTCACATTTAAATCAGATGAAAACCTGAATTTTTCATATTAATTAAAGTTCAATGGATTCCTTATAAAGAATAGATGAAAAGATCAGCAGTTATAGGGGTGGAGGGAAGTCACATGGGCAGTTTAACTGTGACTGAGATGAACTTCCTCCTGGGTTTTCTGGACTGGTTCCAAATTTAGAATGAGATTGCCAAACAATATTACCTTAAGCAGCATGATTTTTTCTCTTGGGAAGAGGAGCATAAACAAAGAGGGAGAACAAGAACATTCAAGGAGGAAAGATGAAGATAAGTCCTCATATATACATATATTAACTGTAGTTTTCCCATGAAAGAATACAAATTTTTGCAAAAATATACAAAAAAGGCTGCTCTAGGTCCTTGTGTCTCTGGAAGCCTAAGATAGGAAACATATTGAGGCTAAACCTAAAAAGTTCTTATTCCAGTTATAATAGGTGCTGTGATGAGTAGCCTGAAGTTTTGATCAAAGCTTTTCCTGCCCGAGATCCTGGATCATGACCACATGACCAGTTAAATCACCTGAGTTCAGTTGCTTAAGTTTAAACTCACCAATGGAGTTTTTAGGGATCGCTTGGCAAACAAAGGCAGGTACAGATCTACTAAATAGTAAATTTGGACCCAAAAAGAAATCCACACATGTGAGTCTCAGTGAACTGCCTGTTACTCATTTTGAGGGTGAGGAATTCTGTCACTCATGGTAAGAGTAAGAGTCTTTGTCCATATACATAGTGCAACACAAAGATATATAGTACACAAAACACATAGTACAACACAAAGAGTGAACCCTAAAGTAAACAGTGGGCTAAAGTTACTAGGCTAATCATAATAATATTGTTTCATGAATTATAACAAAGATACCCCACAAAGGCAAAATGTTAATAATATGGAAAATGTATGTGTGTGTGTGAGAGAGGGGCATATATGGGAATTCTGTACTTCTTGCATGATATTTCTGTAAACTTACAACTGCTCTAATAGGGTAAAAACAATCTAAAAGTAAAAGATTGCAATACTCCCCAAATTGATCTGCAGATTCAACGCAATCCTTATCAAAATCCCAGTGACTTTTTTTTTGCAGAAGTTAACAAGCTAATTCTACAATAAATAAGGAAGTGCAGGTGACCCAAAATTATCAAAACAATAGAAAAAAAAGAGGATTCACGACACACCCCAATTTTGAAGCTTACTACAAAGTTACAGTAAACAAGATAGTGTGGTACTGGCATATGGGTGGACATATACATCAATAGAATAGAATTGAAAGTCCAGAAATAAACCCATGCATCTGTGGTCAATTGATCTTCTAGAAAAGTGCCAAAACCATCCAATGGGGAAAGAACACTCTTTTCAACAAGTGATCCTGAGGCAGATGGATATTCACATGCAAAGAAAGAGTTAGACCCTTTCCTCACATGGCATACAAAGATTAACTCAAAACAGGTCATAGATCTAAGTTTAAGACCTAAACTATAAAACTCTTTGGAAAAAGCATTGGAGTGTATCTTTGTGACTTAGATTATATATGATGCTTATATATGATTCCAAAATCACAAATAACAAAGGAAAAAGAGATAACTTGAACTTCATCAAAATTAAAAATTCCATGCATCAAAGGATGCCATCAAAAAGTGAAAAGACAAATCACAGGATGAGAGAAAACATTTGCAAATTATATATCTGAGAAGGCTCTAGCATTTAGAATATATCAAAAACTATTACAATTCAACAATTAAATGACAAATAACCAAATGAAAAACTAGCATAAGATTTAGATAGGTATTTCTTCATAAAATTATTCAAATGACCAATAAACACATGAGAAGATGCTCAACATCATTAGTCATTAGGGAAATGCAAATCGGAACCACAAGGAAATATCACTTTACCTCCACTAAGTTTCCTGAAATAAAAAAGACAAACAATATCAAGTGTTGATGGGGTTGTGAAGACATTGGAAGACTTGAATATTGTTGGAGGGAGTGCAAAATGAAGAGTCTGGCACTTCCTCTAGCTATAGAGTTACCACATGATACAGCAATCCAGTCTTAGGTATATAACCCAGAAAACTGAAAACATTATGTCCTTCCCAAGATTGGAAAATGAATGTTCATAGCAGCATTATTCAAAATAGCCAAAAAGTGGAAATAATCTTGGTCACCAACTGATGAATGGATAAACAAAATGTGGTATATCTACATAATGGAATGTTATCCAGCCGTAAAAAGCAATGACATACTAATACATGCTACGATATGGAAGTGTACAATATGAAAGGCCCAGAATTGGTAAATCTAATGAAATAGAAAATAGATTATTGACTGCCAGGGTTGGGGGAGTGGAGAATAGGGACTATTTGCTAATAGATAAGGGTTTTGGGGGTTTGGATGAAAATTTTCTAAAATTAGTGACATTGCTTGTATAACTCTGTGATATACTAAAAGCTATTGTACAATTTTAAAAGGTGCATTTTATTGTATGTAAATTATCTCAATAAAGCTATTATATAAATGGGGAATAAAGCCTTTGTCCTTAATCTAGTCTTTGCCTCGTGTTCCACCTGCCCTCACCCTGTCAGCTGTTTTCTTCCCCTAGCGTGTATAGAAGACACTGACAAAGGACTTTTCCTGATTCTCTGTGTCTTTAGATGCCTCTGGTTCTGGATGTCTAGGGCTTCCGGCCTCAACAGTTGCTCTTGTTACAATAGTTGCTATTTAGTTCCTATGACTATGCCTACTTTATCTCTGTTTCTTTGGACTGCTGGTCAGAAGACAATTGTCTCTACTTAAGAACACCTCAATTATTCTTGTCGTTCATGCTTTACTTTTGGTGCACATCATCCATCTGAGACCCACCCAGTTTCCTCACTTTGAACTAATGCTTTTTGCAATCCCATTTAAATCTCTTTTCTCAAGCCTTCGTTTTTGGATTCATCTGTCCTAACCTAAGTGGCGTTTAGGATGTTCAGTCCTTTAGACCCAAAGTATCACTTGACAAGCAGTGGTTCTGAAGCTCTGGAACATGAACTGGCAAGAGTACACACAAGTAAACTAGGTATGACAGAGGATTTTCATAGCCATTATTGAGGTATTATCAAAAACAAACACATACACAATTATGTTAATCTTAAAAAAAAAAAACTCTTGGCTTCTGTTATGGTGGAGCCAAGATTCTATGAAATAATGATTGGTTGATATAAGCCTTGTATAAATTAAGAACTACCACAATGTGGTTTCACTTCCTAACCATGCCTATCACGTCCTTACATCCCACTTGCAACTCTACTCTCACTATAACAGAAGGAAAATTTCACCCTGCCTTTGTGCCTTTGATAGAGGACAGTGACTCTATCAAGACACTTTCCACAGAAACCACACAAATTTATACCTGTGGTTTCTTATTCTTTCCTGTTGGAAAAATGCCTCCAAACCCCCATGTGGTGAGGCAAAGGGTAAAATGGCCATGTGCGCATGCATTTGAAAGGCTCTTTCAATGGCAAAAAAAGACCTTTTAAATATTTTACCTCTTCCATGTCTCCACATGGAGTTGTAATAACATGTTGTTGAATTACCAATGACAAATAAGTCAATTATTGGTGAGGTTTAATGGAGCATGTTGAAATCCACAAGTTCTTTAAATTGTTGAGGGAGAGATTGACCTTTTAAAATGATCTGAAACACAATCTCAGGTTGTGTAAGTAAAAGCAAAAAGAAACCAAGAAAGGGAAAGTGTAATGAGGCAGGAGAGTAGCTTACGGGGGTAGACAAGCTAAAAATGAGTGATATATGAATCTACAATCATACAATCTGGTTGAGGTTAATACAAAAAGCTCCAATGAATAATCCACCTGGTAAAAAATATGTTACATTAAAAGAATAGATATATATCATTTTACAAATATTTGTATATATTGTGAAAAATTTGATTTTTACCCATAATAAAAAAAAAGAGTAGAAAAATAAAGTAGAAAATTATAGTTTTATGGCATTTTGACACAACTGGTACATATTACTTGGAAAATGATACGCAAACGCATTCAAACTTGCCCCTTGTTGGTTGCATCTGACTTATCACCCTTTTTGTTGGAACTTACTGAAAAAGCCAAGTAGATACTCATAACTGAAGCAACTGATAAATTCCACAGAGATAAGACATATGTTTTCAAGTACCGAAGGTAAAAATAAGCATTTCTAACATAAAAATAAATCAAGCTCAGGAAACAGCTTTGAATGTCTTCTATGTTCCTTTCACATAGTAGGCTGCTTCTACTGTTATATTCTTACCCAACGTCTTAGTTTCCTGGGACTGCAGTAACCAAGTGCCACAAACTGGGTGGCTTAAGACAACAGAAACGTATCTTCTCACGGTTCTGGAGGCTAGGCTTCTGAAATCATGGTGTCAACAAGGTTGATTCCTTCTGGAGGCCGTGATGGAGAATCTCTTCCTTGCCCTTTCCAACTGCTGGTGGTTGGCGGCTATCCTTGACATTCCTGGGCTTGCACATGCATCACACCAGCCTCTGTTTCTGTCTTCACATGGTCTTCTTTTTCTTTTTTTTTTTAAGATTTACTATTTATTTATTTATTTCTAACCCCCACCCCTGTTGTTTGTGGTCGCTGTCTGCTCTCTGTGTCTGCTCGTGAGGACCCGCCCTACTCAGAGATCACCTCATCTTAACTGGATTATATCTGCAAAGACTTATTTCTAAATAATGTCACATTCTCATGTACCTGGGTCTAGACTTCAGTTTTGGGGGGATACTATGCAACCCCTAGCAATAAGCAAAATAAGAGCTAATACTCCAAGGAATAAAAAAAATTAAAATACGTGCAGAATGGATATTGATAATGAATGTCTGAGCCTTTAAAAATCATGGTGGTTTGCTAATACTGATTTATACAAGAAGAAATGGAAAAAAAATTTCAAAATCATTTTCAAATGTGTAATGATATATTTGAATTAACTCAGCCAACATGAATCTGCTGAACTTGCTCTGAATCACAACAAACAGAACACTGATGCCTTCCTTGACTTTAATAGTGAAAGACATGACTCAAATGGTTTATTTGATAGTAATTGAAAACCTTGGTATTGAACAAATTTATTTTCTACCAAGAGACTTTTTAATGGAGTGAATGTCATACATTTTCTAATCCATCATTCAAAGGCTATTTTCATTCATCAATTTGGAATGTACTTCTCTTTTTAACATTGCATTATTGTTTAAGAAAAAGGTGAGAATAGAAAAACTCTCGTTACAACTGCATGTTTTTTTTTCCCACCTTTCTGATTGTTTGGCCAGATGAAAGTATGATATTTTTTATATTTTGTTATTTGAGTGGGGGAAACTAACTACATCTATCTTGTTTGTTTTCATCCTTGTTAATACATATGTGATAATAGAAGGTCAAACTGATAATAAATTGAAGAATTCAACCCAGTTGATAAATATAGTATGTTATTAAAAGAAAGCCAATTACTTGGGTAGGTTTCAGAACATTTCTATAGGACACCAGAAGATGGGAGCTTTCTGGATTAAGCTGCTTTAGATGTCATGGTCAAAATCAGGGTGCCTTCTCTGCCTCCTCTTCTTTCAGAGTGGGTTAAAAGCATAACATCATTTGTGCTTATATACAAATCACTGATTCAATGGAAATGTTTCACAGAGGAAAAAATTTTTCTTTCATTTGCACTGAAGGAGCAATGCCACTGGGTATCAAGAGTGGAATGAGCCCATTGATTAATGAAAACTTATGTGTGGGCAAACAGAGTTCCCATTCTGGTTGAGGAAACCTCAAATTTAAAATAGCAGTTGTTTATTTAATGTCTGTTAGGTATCAAGTGTTTGTCCTACTGCACATCAAGTGTTTCCCACCCATTGTCTCTAATTCTATGATAATCTCTCAAGGTAACTTTTATTATCCTCATATTACAGATGAGTAAAATAAGACTCTGAAAAGTAAAATGATATGCCCAAAGCCAAACAGTTAGTAATTTGTGAAGTCAGGATTCCAACACAAAGCTCCAGCTCAGAAGACAAAGAGGCTTCCTCGAATCCCATTCCTGCTTCAACGGATGTAATCCTGAGTTATTCAACTGGAAAAAGCCATGTTCCCTAAAAGGGATCTATAATTTGAAGCAAGACACATTTAATGGAATAAATAGCAATGAGAAAACAATATTAACAGTTTCCAAAAAACCTGAACACTAATATATATCAACAGTCAATGTTTGTAAAATCACTGTCAAAACAGTTCACCAAAAAATAATGCATAACCCGTATATATATTTAATTTGAATTTCACTTTTACTAGATGTGGACACCAAGACCCTAAGAAGTATTTTTTAGCTTTCTTTTAAAATGTAATTTCCCTCTCTCTCTCTCTCTCTCTCTCTATATATATATATATACACACACACACATACACACACACATATATATATAATGTATATGACCATAACCCAATATCAAGCCCCACTATTCGTCTGATCCGTACTGATCACAGCAGTTCTCCTAATATACACATAAATATGCTATATATAGGAGAACATTTGAAAAGATTTGTCGCTGATTATTGCTTTTTTGGTGACAGAAGTCAAGAATGGTACCTGCCTCTTTGACTAACTCATCCTTTGCCATAGTCTGAAGAAATTGACTAAAAAATCCTTAAGCTTTCTTTTTAAGCTAACTTCCAAGAATATCTTTTTCAATTAGAGCTGAAGTTTTTGGGTGTTTTTTTTCTAGTATAAAATGAGAACTATAATAAGTCTTTTAAGAAATTAATATTGAAACAAACAGAAAAATTATATCCCAATCCTTTATCCAATGAAATTTTAAAATTCCAGTTAAAAATACAAATGTTTTATGTGATTAACCCTTCAGACTATAGACACATAGAAAATCTGGACTGCTTAGATGACAGTGAAACTATGAAAATTGTTGTCAATGGAGAAATAACAAACTGGGCTGTAAAGCAACAGAAGGGTTTATTTGGGTTCTTAGAATTGCAACTTGGGGAGCACAGATTCACCTAGCAAACCAAACTCTGTCCTGTCTTGGGGCTTCCAAGCAAAGATTTTTAAAGAAAAAGAAGATTACATAAGTTGTTTGTAAAAAAAATATGATGGGTGGATATATGGGACTTTTCAAATGTCCTTCAATTTGGTAGTTTCCTGATTTATTTATCTTATATTTGGTTCATGGTGCCCAGGTGTCCTCAAAAACATCATTGCTTTTGGATTTGCAGACCTTGGCAGTTTGTGATATCTGGCTGAGACATACATAAGAGTAACTTCCTGAATGGCCTCCCGACCCCATTTTTAATTTCTTACCCATACTAATTCTACTTTGCTTTATCTCTTTTCTCACTGCCATAATGTGAATATTTGATGCTACATAAATGTAGGCCTAAGCTGTTGAATGCAAACCTCCAAATGATTCAAATGTTCATTCTTACCTGGATGCTTTGGCATAAGTGATACATGAATCAAGGCTGATATTGATTGGAAAGCCACTATTTTTTAATCCCTCTGTGCATAAATAAATATTATTTAGCTTACAAATGGCATGGCTTGCTTATGAAAACTAGGGGGAGTTTATTTCAAAACTTGCCTGATAGCTCATGGAATTTAAGAAGAGAAATATGGCTGGGCTTAGGACAAAACAGAAGCAGATATTCCAGTGAGATCAGACCTCTATCTCAACATCTCTGTTCCTTCTCGGTCACACACCCCTTTCTTACTGAAGAGTAGATATCTTTCTTTTTCTATCCCATATGGCAAGAATCATAATGACATGCTCTTTTCCTTAGAGTTCAGTCACTTAAGAGTCACCTTGTTTTGGGCTCCCATCCTCGGGAGTCCCACTATGTTCTCAAATATAGGGGCAGGAGTCTCTCGAGAGCATGGGCAGTGTCCAATAGGGGAGAACAGACCAGTGTGTCAAGCCATCAGTGTTGTTGCAAGTAGCTATGAATCTGGTACTGCAAAGAGTGAAGCCTGGTGGTTGCTGTGGGCCTTGAGGGGATGAGGAGGGAGGAATAGAATAGATGGAACAGGCGGCATTTTGAGGGTGGTGGAAGTGTTCTACATGATCTTGCAGTGATGGATAGAGGCCATGTTAAATTTCATCAACATTTATAAAAGTGTATGGTCCAAAATGTAAACCATAATGTAAACCATTGACCATGGTTTGTAGATATGTTTCAATATTTGAACATCAGTTGGAACAAATGTACCATCCACATATAAAATGTTATTAATAAGGGAAAGGGGGAAAGGGGAAGGAAGTTGGATATATGGGAGTCCTCTATATTCTGCATGTGACTTAGCTGTGACCTAAAACTTCCCTGAAGACAAAACAAAAGTAAGACATTGGGGTAATAAATGGAAGAAAATGTCACTGCATATACAGGAAAACAGATCTTACAGTGACGAAAGGCAAAATGTCAAAAAAAAATTTTTACATTTTTCATTATTTTTTATTATCCCAAAATTTATTTTATTTTATTTTCTAGTTTTTAAAATTTTATTTCCTATTTTTAAAACTATCATTATTATTTCATTTTCCTATTAATTGTATTTGGCTATTTTATTGGCTTCATTTTTTTAAAAGTTTTGGATCACAGAAGGGTTACAACTGTGGCAGGGGAGGATCATTTGTGTGGGGTGTCAGTGATGGGATATACATGGGAGGAGTTTCACCTGGGCATACTTATAAGGCATAAAAATGTGTTTAAATGTTTATGGGACATTGTCACGGTTGGTGGAGATTCACACAATAACTGAAATAATATTGAATTCCCATCCTGGGGAGCTCTGCCACATTCTCTGATAAATAGGACAGGAAGAATCCCCAAGTACAAAAGCAAAAACTAGTAAAGAAGAATGGCCCATTGATAGGCCCTTGATATTGATGACTGTGCTTATGAACCTTTACTCTTAAAATTGAAACTTAGCATAGTATTATAGTGTGCCTAAGCATTACCTCCTGAGAGCCTCCTTCTTGCTCAAATGTGACATCTCTATAAGCAAAACTCAGCATATAAATGCAATAACTTCCCCCCAGCATGGAACATGACTCCCAGGGATGAGCCTCCCTGGCATTGAGAGATTACTACCAAGAACCATCTAGCAATGCAACTGGAAAAAGACCTTGACCAAAAGGGGGAAAAGATAAAGACAAATGAGTTTATATGGCTAAGAGACTTCAAAGTGAGTCAGGAGGTCATTGTCCACCCAGAGGTTATGCTTATGCACATCTCAGCAGGATCTCATTGACTGCCAAATTAGACACTACCCTAAATAATGGGACTTCTGAAGGCTCTGGAGACATCCAGGCACTATGGTCAGGGCAGACAGCTCATGAGTTTGGTGCCTTACCAGTGGGCCCTACTTTGGGGTTTGTGCTCCCCATTGTGAGAGAATAGGACTCAGTTGTGATTTCCCTACACATGGCTCTTCAGTCCCTTCTATTTGAACCTATAGTTGGTGCTGGAGTTGGTAGGTATACATCCAAGAGACTTGACTCTTTGGGTGGTCCATGTGCCAGCTGAGCCCTGAGCCTCAATGGAGTTGCAACACCTACTCTCCAGTTCACTGGACTCACCCAGGACAACTAACAAGGAGGTGATGATGGACAACCACCATAACAAAGAACCAAGAGAGTCTACAACTACAAGCAAGAGAGTCCCATCCATTGACCATATCGGACAGAAGCCCCCTCTCAATTAGAGGTGGAGCAGGCATCACCATCCCGGAATCCTCAGGACTGAAGAATGAACTATGGACTAGAGTGGACTAACTGGCATTCTACTATAGACTTATTGTGATTCTATCAATGGAAGAGCTTATATCATTGATGTGGAGGCAGTAGCCACTGGAGGTTCTGAGGTCAGGGAGAGGGAAAACAGATGTAATACAGGGGCATTTTCAGGACTTGGGAATTGTACTGAATGACATTGCAATGACAGATACAAGCCATTATATATCTTGCCATAACCTATAGAATTGTGTGGGAGAGAGTGCAAACTGCAATGTAAACTATAATCCATGTGTAGTGGCAATGCTCCAAAATTTGTTCATCAATTGCAGTGAATGTACCATACTAATGAAGGGTGTTGTTAATGGGGGTTATGTGGGCGGTGTGGGGAGCAGGGTTTATAGGATCACCCTATATTTTTTATGTAACATTTATGTAATCTAAATATCTTTTTAAAATATTAAAAATTTAAAAATCAAAAAAGAAAAAATAAAGTCACCTGGGTCCAGCAATCTTGCTGAAGGGCTGAGCTTGGACCAGCATGAAAGTCAAATACCCTCTCCCTAACCAAACAGCTGTGTCGAGTCATATATTTAAAAGGGACCTCAGGGGTATTTAAGTGTATGGAGATTGTAATTCCCCAAATTAGGTGTAGACCTTTGGGCAAACTATTTCATAAATGTATTATTCTATGAATTTAAATAAGTTCTATTAGATTGTCAATTGAAGATAGTTATCACATTAACTTATCCTTTCTGCCCCATCCACACTCTAAGATGCATATGCCACTGCTACCTGACTCGCCAAAAATCAGCAATCATTTTAAGATGAACACCACTTGGCTCAGTTGTCTTTAGAGTTTGGACTCATGAAGCATTCCAACTGTACTAGGCATGATTTACAGAGTATGCTTAGGGAAGCTGCCAAAACGGACAGAATGTCTTTGGCAAAAGAAAAAAAAAAGGATTGCCCATCAAATAGATCACTTTTGTGGACATTAAATTAGATGTGAAGAGAATACTGATAGCTAACTGGGGGATAACTTTTAAAGGGTTAAGGAACTCAGTTATCATAAGCTAGGATATGCGGCTTCGAGAAACTGATTATGAAATTTAGCCTATATAGAGACCACATTCCAGGCACTGAAATAGTGGCAGAACATCACAAAGACACTAGAGCATGATCAGAAACTTCACATTTGAGCTGCTAGAAGTAGAAGAGATAGCAATTTGACAGATCACATTGGCAAAGAGCAGTCAGGCGTGAGCAGAGTTGGGGTGAATAAAAACATCAGGATGACCACAAGACAAGAAAGCATAACTGCAAGCAATATTATAGGGCTCCACTGAAATTTACAGAGATTTTATAACATGAAGAGAATTTACAGATGGTTCAGTCTAAACTCACATTGCAGATGAAAAAGACCACTCTGTGCTGGGTATCCTGATAGCTAGGCTCGTGCTCCTCTTTCTATCATTAAAAGGGAACTTTAATTATCAAAAGGGAAAAATCTGGTGGGGAAGACCACCTTCAAATAACTCCTTCCAGGACTGTTTTATTTAATAACCACTTTGTTTCTGCCAATCTTTTCTATTCTAATAATGAATGTAATGACAGTCATTCAAATCATTAATGAGGAAGTATTGTTGTCTAATACTGGGGCAGAATTCTGCCAAAAATTCAATCTGTAGTGTACTTAAATTGGTCAAAATTAATGTGTGAGTAGTCCCTTCATCAAAACACTGACCCTAAGACTAAAGGATGGTTCTAACACAAGCTTTGGAATGATAACTGATAGATCATATGTGGCAGATTGCTGATTGTCCACCCAAATCCATGC
This sequence comes from Cabassous unicinctus, assembly GCA_029593785.1. Classification (NCBI taxonomy): domain Eukaryota; kingdom Metazoa; phylum Chordata; class Mammalia; order Cingulata; family Chlamyphoridae; genus Cabassous; species Cabassous unicinctus. The sequence continues at coordinate 32,200 of JAQZBX010015767.1, forward strand.
TTTCCCCTTCCATAGTATACAGATGCCATGGAAAATAACTGACCAGTGAGAGATTGTATTTCCATATGCATTATTATGACCAGAAGTGATATGCATGTGACTTCCAGTCCACAGTGGTAAGAAGTGTGCTTTCTAAAATTTTCTTTTATTTTTAGAGATGCTTTAGATTACATAAATTTACCTCAAAAATATAGGGGATTCTCATATACCCCACACCCTCTGGCTCCCATGCTTTTCTCCACTAACAACATCTTTCATTAGTGTGGTACATTTGTTACAGTTGATGAACACATATTGAAGCATTGCTACTAACCATGGTCTATAGTTTATACTATGGTTTTCACTTTGCCCCGCACAATTTTATGAGTTTTCACAAAATGTATAATAGCCTATATCCATCAATGCAATGTCATGTGGAACAATTTCAATGTCCCAAAAATGCCCCATGTTACACCTATTCTTCCCTCTCCCTCCCCTCAGAACCTCTGGTGGCCACTGCCTTTATATCAATGATACATGTTCGTCCATTACTAGAATAATAATGTCTACTTTAGTCCATAGTTGCATTCCCTCTTATGTTTGTTCTTTCCTCAGTCTTGAGGATTTGGGGATGGTGATGCCTACTTTGCTTCTGATTTAGAGGGGGTTTATATCCCATAGGGCACATGGATGGAACTGTCATGCTAACATTTGTAGATACTCTCTATTTTGGAGGATGGGCTTGTTCAACTAACTTTTGTTCATTGTCCTGGGCGAGTCCAGTGAACTGGAGAGTAGGTGCTGCAATTCTGCTGAGATTCAGGGCTCAACCAGCATATGAACAGAACGAAGATTTAAGTCTATAGGACACATATTTAATAGGTATAGTGCTAATTATAGGTTCAAATAAAAGGAGCTTAAGAGCCATGCATAGGAAAATTATAAATGAGTCTAACTCTGATATATTGGCGGATAGGTTATCATATATTCCAAAGTAAGGGCCACTGACAGGGTGCCAAATTCCTGGGATTATCTGCCTTGCCTATAGTGTCTAGTTGTCTCTAGAGCCTTCGAGAGCCCCCCTGCTTGAGGCACTGTTTACTGTGGCAGTCAGTGAGATCCTCCTGAGATGTGCACAAGTGTAACCTCTGGAATGATCTCTCAACTCGCTTTGAAATCTCTTAGCCATAAAAACTCATTAGTATTTAATATTTCCCCCTTTGGGTTAAGGTCTATTCCCAAATGCATCACTAGGTGGCACTTGGTAATAATCCTTTGGTGCCAAGGATGCTTATCTCTGGGAGTCATGTCCCACACAGGGTGGGGTGGGTAATGTGTTTATTTGTTGAGTTTGGCTTAGAGAAAGACCACATTTGAGCAACAAGAAGGCTTTCAGGAGGTAACTCTTAGGCAATATATATTACCAGGCTAAGTTTCAATTTCACAAGAACAAGGTTCATAAGTACAAGCATCAATATGAAGGGCCTGGCATATTGGTCTGTTATCCTTAGCGAGGCACTGCCCATGTACTCTAGGGATTCTTGCCACTCTATTAGAGAATGTAGCAGGACTCCCTGGGATGAGAATTCAATATACTTTCAGTTGTTGTGTGGGTCTCCACCCACTGAGACAACACCTCATGACCACTTGAACACATTCATATTCCATAGAGGCATGCCCCAGGTGACCCTTCCCCACACGTGCCCCCATCACCAACACCCTACACGAGTGATCCTCCCCTGCCACAGTTGCAACCCTTCTGCAATCCAAAACTTCCCCTAAACAAAGCCAAAAATAAATAATGAATAAAAATAATAAATAATAAATAATAAAATAATATTTTTTATTTTGTCTTTCATTACTGTAAGATCTGTTATCATTTATGTACAATGACAATTTCTTATGTCCCCCCAGTTTCTTATTTTTTTCACTTTATTATCAAATAATCTTTAGGTTACAGAAAAGTCACATAGAAAATATAGGGGATTCCCATATGCCCCATCTTCCCCCTCGCATTTTCCCCTATTAATAATGTCTTACATGAGTATGGTACATTTTTTACAATTGGTGAACAAATATTGAAGCATTGTTAGTAACCATGGTCAATGGTTTACATTATGGTTTACATTTTGCACCATACAAGAAGTGTGCTTTTATTCACATTCTTTCTTCTGTCAAGGGTCTTGTGAGGCTTAGTAACATGTGTCAACTTGGCTAGGTTATGGTTTCCAATTGTTGTCCAAGCAAATATAGGTCTGATGGTTACTGAGACAATATTTCATAGATATCATGTGTTAGTTGATTACATCTACAGCCAATTGCATCTACAATGAACAAAGGTGTTTGCCCTCAGCAATGAAGGGTGTTTCTTCATCCAGTCAGCTGGATATCATAAAGCCATAACTGAGAATTTGAGATGTCAGAAAGTAGAATTTCCATCTACTTTCATCACCTTCATAGGACTTTCCAACTTGTGACCTACCCTACAGAATTTGGACTTCCTAATTCTCATAGTTTTGTCATCCAATTTCTATAATAAATCTTTTAATATTTCCATATATATTTGTATATACACACACACATATTTGCAGGATATATATATCCTGCCAGATATGTTTCTTTGGAGAACACTAATACAGGGCTGGAAGCAGAAAACTCCAAGACCCTAGGGATGCTGGAGATACAAGAGGGAAGAAGCTTAGGTCCCTAAATCACACATTGGAGGAAAGCTTTCCACAGTCCAAGAACTCCACATTACACCTGTAACATGAGCAAGAAATAAACATCCGTAGGCCTGACCTACTGAAATTTTGAGGGCTATTTGTTAAAGCAGCTAGCATTTACTTAATATAATAGACCATTTCTCTATGTAGAGCCATGTTGGATATATCTGAAAATGCATGACGATGGACGATGTACCCAAAAGGATATATATGAATGACATAGGTCTATTAGAAAGACCTAATAGACAGGAGTTACAGACCTGGGTCTTTTTTTACTTCCACATGAGTTTCTTCAGAGCATCAAAGCTGATCTGTCTCTTTGCATGCCAAATGACAAAGTTTTATGCGAAAATAATGACCTCTAATTGGGTCCCCTAGCTTGAGTCAAAGAATGCTATTAGAATAGGATTTCCAAATTATTATTGAGAATTACATAAGTTGTTATTCATAACATGTTTTGTCTAAATCATCCCCTTTAGGCCCAATACAGTCTACTTGTTTGTGCCAACAAGAAAATCTCAAATAAAATGACCAAAACACTGAAACAGACTAACAAATGGAGCACAGCCTCAAGGGGTATCAGCATCATCAAAGGCACACAGAATATCAGATCAGGAGGAAGCCATACTAACCATCTTGGCAAACACCTTCACTTTACATAAGAGAAAACTGGGCCTAAAAGAGATTAAATGGCTTTATTTTTTTTTTGTTTCAAAGATTTATTTTATTTATTTTTCCCCACTTCCTCATTGTTTGCACTTGCTGTGTCTATCTTCTTTGTTTCTTTTTAGGAGGCACTGGGAACTGAACCCCAGACCTCCCATGTGGGAGGAAGGCACCTAATTGCTTAAGCCATCTCCATTCCCTGCTTTGTTGTGTCTCTCATGTTTTTCTTCTTATGTCTCTTGTTGCATCATCTTGTTGTGTCAGCTTGCCATGCTTGCCTGTCATGCCAGATTGCTGTCTTCTTTAGGAGGCACCGGAAACAAAAACATGGACTTCCCATGTGGTAGGCAGGAGCTCAATCGCTTGAGCCACATGCGCTTCCCTGGCTTTACTTTTTTTTTTTAATATATATTTTAAAAGATGCTTAGAGTAGATAAATGTTTCACAAAAATTACAAGGATGCCCATGTTCCCCACCTTCTTCCTCACCTCCCATAACATCACACAAAAACATCTTTCATTAGTGTGGCACATCACCTGCAATGGATATACACATCCTGGGGCTTTACAATTAAGCTTGGACCATAGTTCACATTGTAGACCACACTCTCTCCCACACAGTACTGCATGTTATATGCTGATGTAAAATGGCCTATGTCTGTCGTTGCAATGTCACTGAGGATAATTCCCAAGTCCCAAAAAAGCCCCTGTATTACAACTCCTTTTCCCTTCCCTGCCCCAAAAGTGTCCAGTGACCACTGGCTCCACCTCACTGTTGTAATTTCTTCCATTACTTGAATCACAATATGTCTACAACAGAATACCATTAAGTCCACTCTAGTCCATAGCTCTTCCCCCAGTCCTGAGGAGTTTGGGATGCTGATGTCCACTCCACCTCCAAGTGAGAGGGGGCTTATATCCCATGGATATGGTGGATGGAATTATCCTGCCCGCAGCTGCAGGCTCTCTCCATTCACTGGGATGACCGTTGTCCATCATCGTCTCTTCACCAGGTGACTTGGGTGAGTCCACTGAGCTGTAGAGTAGGAGTTGCAGCTCCACCGAGATTCCAGGAACAGCTGGCACATGGGCAAGCCAGAGGCTCCAGTCTCTGGAACTACACCTACAAACTCCAGCATCACATATAGGTTTGAATAGAAGGGACTGATGGACCATGTGCAGGGAGGACTTATTTGAGTCCAACTTTGTCACTCCCAGGAGTATAGATTCCAAAGTAGAGCTCACTGTTAAGACATCAGTCTCTGGAGCTATCCCCCTTTATATAGGACCTGGGTGTCTCCAGAGCCCTCAGGAGTCCCTCTGTGTGGGGTGATATCCACTTTGGTGTTCTATGAGATCCTACTGAGGTGTGCATAAGCATTACCTCTGGGATGACCTCCCAACTCTCTTTGAAGTCTCTTAGCCACATGAACTCATTTGTCATTACCTTTTCCCCCTTTTATTCAAAGTCTTTTTCCAGTCGTATTGCCAGTTGGCACTTGGTATTAATCCCTCGTTGCCAGGGAGGCTCATCCCTGGGAGTCATGTCCCACGTTGGGGGGAAGGTAATGCATTCATATGCTGAATTTGGCTTAGAGAGAGGCCACATTTGAGCAAAAAGGAGGCTCTCAGATGGCAACCCTTA
>JAQZBX010015768.1:0-37206 GCA_029593785.1 Cabassous unicinctus
ACGTGCAAGGGAAATGCAGCAGGGTAAAAGTCTAAGCCCATGTACAAAAGGATATTTTCTTTTTTTTTTTTTTTTTTTAAGATTTATTTATTTATTTGTTTATCCCCCCCTTGCTGCTTGTGCTTGCTGTGTCCATTCGCTGTGTGTTTTCTCCATGTCTGCTTATCTCCTCCTTGCTGTGAGGTCCCGCTGCTTCAGCCCATCACACCTTGCAGGCTGGCCTGCCCTCACAAGGAGGCCCCGGGAAGCGAATCCGGGGCCTCCCATATGGTAAACGGGAGCTCTATCGATTGAGCCACACCCGCTTCCCAAAAGGATATTTTCCAAAAGACACAGCCAGTCTTTCTGTAATTAGTGACAATGCAAGAGCACATGTGATGGCCAGCTCCAAAATCAGTTCCTACAACACACAAGACAGAGTGTGCAACAATAGGGAAATCCAAGTGGACATTGAAGCCAAACCAAGACACTATCAGCTACGGAGTGGAAGCTACATGGGGAATCCCACTATGTTTGTGCTCAGATGGCAGAGATGAAAAGGAAGGTAGTGGTGGTGGTGGTGATGGCAGCAGTGAGGAGGATTCCCCCTGCAAACACCTCTGGGCAGAAAAACTGCCTGGACAGAAACCATGGGACATCAGCTTGGCCCAGCCTGAGAGCATCCACAGTGACCTGGAGAGCTCTGATATACAGTGCTGTGCCAGATATCTACTAAGATGAGTGTGACTCTCCTGCTACCATCCTTCAGCCTGCACTTCTTCCCCCAGAGCCCAGGATGCACCTAACCCAAGTGCCCATATGAACCTCCCTTTCCCAGCTGAGAGGCAGACTGTCTTGAAGCAAGAAGGTGCAGAAGCAAGAGTATGAAATGGAATGAATGTTCTTGTTTTGAGAAGCAAACTTAATGTAACTGTATCATTTAGAATCTTTTTTTTTTTTTCTGGGGGTGAGGGATGAATGCTACATATTTTATTGTAAAAAGTCTCTGGTCAGTTTTTCCTCAAGGAAATTGTGAGAAAATTGCAATTTCTTACCAGACAAAACATGGAAAATTTTCCCTTAGTCTCTCTCCCTGTTACCCACATTTTCATTTTAATTTATTAGTCAACCACTTGGTAGTGATCCATGAGGTATATGAGAGTATACACACGTATGTGTGTATATTGTATATATGCTAACATATTACTGAAGGACATGTTTTAACAAAGGACGTTATTAAGAAATTAAAAAGACAGCTTACCCAATGGGAGAAAATATTTGGCAACCATATATCAGATAGGAGCCTAATATCCTGGCTAAAAAGCGCATGAAAAGGGAAGCGGGTGTGGCTCAGTGAATAGAGCCCCCGTTTACCATATGGGAGGCCCGGGTTCACTTCCCGAGGCCTCCTTGTGAGGGCACGCTGGCTCGCGCAGCGCCGTGGGCTGATGCAGCAACCTCACGGCAGGAAGCGGATGTGGCACAATGGATAGAGCACCCGTTTTCCATATGAGAGGCCCCGGGTTCGCTTCCCGGGGCCTCCTTGTGAGGGCAGGCCGGCTCACACGGCACCGTGGGCTGATGCGGCAAGACCTCACAGCAAGGGGGAGATAAGCAGACACAGAGAAGACACGCAGCAAATGGACACAGCAGCACAAGCAGCAAGGGGGGGAATAAATAAAATAAAATAAATAAATCTTAAAAAAAAAAAAAAGCGCATGAAAAAATGCTCGACCTCACTAGCTATTAGGGAAATGCAAATCAAAAGTACAATGAGACATCATCTTACACCCATTAGAATGCTGGCTATCAAAAAAAACAGCAGACTATAAGTGTTGGAGAGGATATGGAGGAATCAGAACCCTCATCCATGCTGGTGGGATTGTGAAATGGTCCAGCCACTGTGGAGGACAATTTGGGGGTTCCTCAAAAAACTAACTATCGATCTTCTGTATGATCCAGTGATTCCACTGCTGGGTATATGCCCAGAAAAAATGAAAGCAAAGACATGAACAGATATATACACACCAATATTCATAGCAGCATTGTTCACTATTGCCAAAAGTTGGAATCAACCCCGGTGCCCATCAACAGATGAATGGATAAATAAAATGTGGTACATACATACAATGGAATATTACTCACCTGTAAGAAGGAATAAAGTGCTAACACATGGAATAACATGGATGTATCTTGAAGACCTTATGTTGAGTGAAGCAAGCTAGGCATTGAAGGATGAATAGTACGTGATCTCACTGATATGAATTAAGTAAATTGAGCAGTCTCAGAGAGCTATTGTCTGGAAGATAGGTTTACAAGAAAAAGAAAGAGAAGCAGAGGTTGTGAGCCATCACCCATATGCATGTAATCTATGGTAAGTGATAGAGTTTAGTTGCATATTGAAGGGTTAGGACAGGAGGGTAGTGATATTACTGGGTTGGGTGGTGCAGGGCTGACAGGTGGGTAAATTGGAAGGGTGGGTTAGAAGGTCCAGGATACTGGAGAGGGTTGGGAGAGGGACCAGGTAAATACTGGGGGTTTGTGGGTATGAGGTTTAAAGTACAGAGGTGGGAATGCTCTTATGACAAAATGACAAGGAAGGGTCACTGGTTTATTGGGGGGAATTCGGGACAGGGTGCAACAAGAGCAGGTTTCTAGGGAGTGTGTGGTGTTCATTCCATCATAATGTGTTTTATCAGTGGGTGGAGACCCATATAATGAGCGGGAAGAAGTTGGACTCCCATCTTTGGGAGGAGCGATTTGTTCAGAAAGAGACAGGTGGGAGTCTTTCAAGAGCAAGGGATGTTCCTAATAGGGGAGGACAAACCAATGTGTCAAGACTTCTAGTTGCATGGAACTATGAATCTTCTCATCCAATAATTCAAGCCAGGGGGTTGTTGTGGGACCTGGGGTGATGGGATGGGAGGAATAGAATAGATCAAACAGGGGTTATTTAGTGAACAGTAGAAATGTTCTTCATTACCACACAGTGATGGACATAGGACATGGTAAATATCAAAATTTATAAAAGTGTATGGTCTAAAATGTAAACCATAGTGTAAACCATTGACAATATTTAGTAGCTATGTTTCACTATTTGTATATCTGTTATAACACTGCTACCATCCACATATAAAAAGGTATTAATATGGGGGGGAAGGGGGAGGGTGTTGGGTATATGAGAATCTCCTGTATTCTGTGTGTGACTTTGCTGTGACCTACAACTTCTTTGAAAACAAAATAAAAACTAGTGGGCACTGGGGAATGAGAGAGGGAAGGTGCCACGATATAGATTTGACACCAGTATTGCAGTGATGAAAGACAAAAGATAAAAAAAAAAAAAATTCTTTCAGTTTTTTCATTTTTTTAATATCCCAATCTTTTAATTTTATTTTTAGTTTTTAAAATTTTTTTATGTATTTTATCTTTTACATTTAAACTTATCATTATTATTTCATTTTCCTATTAATTGTATTCAGCTAGTGTAATGGCTTCATCTTTGAAGAAGCTTTGAATCACAGAAGGGTTACAACTGGGCTAGAGGAGGATAATTGGTATGGGGTGTCAGGGATGGGGGATGCATGGGAGGAAGTTCATTTGAGCATAAATATAAGTCATATAACAATGTTCAAATGTTCACTGGGCATTGTCACAGTGGGTGGAGAATCACTCAACAAATGAGAGAATACTGAATTCCCATCCTGGAGAGCTCTGCCACATTTTCTAAGGGAGGAGCAACAGTCCCCCAAGTGCAGGGCCAGTGACTGGCAAAGTAGGATGATCTACTTTGGAGTTTGTGCTCCTGAGAGTGACAGAGTTGGACTCCACTATGACTTCCCTGCATATCACTCTTCTGTCCCTTCTATTCAAACCTATAGTTTGTGCTGGAGTTGGTAGGTGCACATCCAGAGATTTGAGTCTTTGGGCTATCCATATGCCTGCTGGGCTCAGAACCTCAGTGGAGCAGTAACTCCTACTCTACAGCTCATTGAGATCACCCAGGACAACTGGTGGGGAGATGATGGACAACAGCCATACCAGGGAATGGAGAGAGTCTGCAGCTGCAGGCAGGATAATCCCATCCATCTTCCTTGTGAGATATAAGTCTCCTCTCAATTGGAGGTGGAGTGGACATCACCATCCCAGACTTCTCAGGATGGGGGGAAGCGCTATGGACTAGAGTGGACTTACTTGTATTCTACTATAGATGTATTGTGATTCAAGCAATGGAAGAAATTACAAATTGATGTTGAGCCAGTGGCCACTGGAAGCTCTGGGGGCAGGGAGAAGGAAAAGCAGTTGTAATACAGGGGCTTTTTCAGGACTTGGGAATTGTCCTGAGTGACATTGCAATGACAGATATAGGCCATTTTACAAAATCATATAATATGTAGAACTGTGTGGAGAGAGTGTGGTCTACAATGTGAACTATGGTCCTTGCTTAATGGCAAAACCCCAAGATGTGTTTATCAATTGCAATTAATGTGCCACACTAATGAAGGATGTTTATGTGAGAGGTTGTGGGAGGTGTGGGAGGTTGGGCATATGGGATATCCTATTTATTTTTTAACATTTATGTAATCTATGTATCTTTTTAAAAAATTTTTTTAATAAAAAAACAAAAAATAAAAGATTTCTGTCATAAATCAACTTGTCTTATTTGAATAGTCCTACAGAGCCAAGTGTTTGATAAAAACAGTACCCTATCTCTTTGAAAAACTTTACAGCTGAGTTTTCTAATTCTGGGGAAGAAAGATTGTATTCAAATCAGACTACCGTGGAGCAATCTATGAAGTAAAGACTCCTTCCAGCATGACAGGAATCAAAACTAGGTTTGGTTTTGAAGTACATAGTCAGACTGAAGTGTTATTAATGGAGTCAGCTGCATAGAGAATCTAGACATTTAAATGAACCTTGTTTGCCCTCAAGAGCAGCTGTGCAGTTTTCCTTTTACAACTAACTTTTTCTCCATTGCAGTCACTTGTAGTCATGTGCTTCAGAGGAGCAGAGGAGGTGGTGGTTTAGGGTAGGTCTTAAGAGAAATCCCAATAGATGTTACAGCATTACCAATTCAAGAATAGAAGGATTTTTATTGGAAGGAGAAATGTACTAATTCCACAGAATCATCAAACAATGATGATTTGCAACAATCCTGTTGTATTGCTCCGGTGTTAGCAGATGAAAAGGTCAATTGGCACCACCTGGAGGACAAAATGAATTGGAAAAGTTGGTTTTGGCTTTAAAAAGTTGGTTTTGGCTTAGAAAAGGGGAAAGTGAAATTTCCTTTGCACACAGCATTTGATGACTCTGGAAATTCCTAATCTGTTAAAGGTATGTGATGCAGCAATGAGGAAGACACAAAATTATTGTCCCCATCAAATTCAAACTCTAGTGGGGAAGGACAATCAGATATATAATCTGGATGGGGATAAGTGCTCTCAAGAAAAGCAAGGAAAGGGAATAGAGATGGTGCTACTTTAGATAGGTGGTATAGGCCTCTTTAATGGGTGTATATTATATTAGCAACCTGAAAGAAGTGAAGAAATGAACCATGTAGATATGTAGGGAAGAATCATACCAGATAAGAAGAGACAATAAAGTACAAGGGCACTCAAGTGGAGCATCCTTGGCCTGTTTTTTAAAAAAAGAAAAAACCTAGAAGCCTGTATGGAAAAATTAGAGCAAGGAAGAGAGTGGTAGATTAGGTTGAAGGGGTTTCTAGGGGCAAGATTGTATAGATAATCAAAACAACTCTGAAGAAAAAGAAATTCTAGGTTCCTCTGAGGCCAGGTAAAGAGGTAATCTTGGAAGCTACAGAGATGGGAGCAACCAGTAAATTTTCAAAGGGCCTGAGACTGAGGGGGTAGGAGGGCATGTCTGGTTACCAACCCTAGTGGGAGGGGCCAGTGGAAAAATATTATGCTTATCATAAATGGAGATTCATCATTTGAAAAAATGTGTTGCCAAGTTGATTTTGCCCCAAAATATAGAGAGATCTAGGTGATGAGGAGGTGGACAGTCATCATACATTTTCACCATGCCTTAGAAAATACAGAGACTGCAAACGCTCATTCCTGCATTCATGTGGCAATGACCTTTGGTGACCCATTTCTATGTTTTCCCACAAATTCCCACTCTATCTGGATTAAATAGCACTAAGGAAGAAATTCCTGCTGGAATTAACAAGCTGGACACACGATGGTAATCACAGCCTCTCTACCTTTATCAGTTTTATATACGGGGTGTCAATTATTTAAAGGAAATGGTTTCATTTTAAAAAGATAACATTTAAAATAAGTGATCTCATCCTTTTCCTTCCTTGTTAGGTGAAGAAACAGATGCATAGAGAGTTACAATAGTTTTCCACAGTCCCAGTGCAAAACATGCAGCAGAAACAGGTTTAGAGCTCAGTCTTCTTGCCTTGATGTATTCATTTTAGAAAATTATATGTATATCTCAGCAGACTGAATGATGTACCCCAGAAATAAAAGCCTGCTTTTAATCTTAATCCCATTGTAAACAGGACCTTTCAAAGATGATATTTTTTTATTAAGATGTGGCCAACTGAATCAGGTTGTGTTTTAATCCTATTGCTATAGAACTTATAAAAGAGAAATATGAGGGGTGGAGCCCAAACCAGGAAGTCAGTGGAACACAGAAAAGAAAGGAGAGGACATCATCATGTGTCAGGAAAGTCAAGGAATGAAAAGATTTTTACTGAACCAGAATGCCACCAACCTGGAAGGAAGCAAGCCTTCTAGTCTCTGAAACCATGATATTATGAAGCAGGCTGATGATGGAGGAAGGAACCAAGAGTCAAAGAATGCTAAGAGCTATGAGAAGCTGGAAAGGCATGGAAGGCAGCTCTAGACACTGAAAAGGCAAGGAACATATTCTCTCTTAGAGCCTCCAGAGGGGGGCATCCCAGGGGACACATCTGGTTCAGACAAGGGAAACTAACTTTGGATTTCTGACTTGCAGAACTCTAACAGAATAAATTTGTGTGGTTGTAGCCCACCACATTTGTAGCAAATTGTTACAGAGGCTGTAGGAAACTAATGCAGGATTGTGTAGGAAATACAATCTCTATAAATTGTGCTTCAATGGAAAGTAATCTGAGGTATTGGAAAGCCACATGAGTACTTTTCAGAGTAATCAGAGACATCAAATTAAATACATTGCTGGCTTTATATTAATTGGCTTCTGATTATTATAAGTGGTGGCAGAAATAAAAAGAATAAATGAGGTAGTCTGTATTATAACTTGATTTTATAAAAAGGTGAATAGTATCTGCACAGTTGCCTAGAATGACATTTTCACTTAACTGATGAACACAATATATTGTCTACCAAAAATTTCCTTAAAATAAGTTTGTCAAAATTCAATTTCTCCAATAAAATAAACATCTTCATTAACCAACAACACTGATTTATGAAAATCTTAATTTTGTCAAGTATAAGTACATTTTATATTTCTTATTTGAAAGAAATTGTTTTTTGAATTTTTTATTGAAGTAAAATTCATAAAACATATAATTATCCATTTTACAGTATAGAGATTTCAGCGGCATTTAGTGCATTCACAATGTTGTCAACCATTATTTCTGTCTAATTCCAAAATATTTTCATTATCACAAACTAAACCCTGTACCATTAAGGTTTCAGTCCCAATCCCTTCCCCCAGACACTGGCAACCACTAAGAGCTTCATTTTATCTGTGGAATTACCTCTTTGGTCCATTTAATATCAATGGAAACTTACCATATGTGATGCTTGTGTCAGGCTTCTTTCACTTAATATAACATTTTCAAGTACATCCAAATTGTATCACGTATCTCTACTGAATGGCTTTTAATGGCTTTATAATATCCCATTGTATGAATATTCCTCATTCAGTTTAGCTACTTTATTATTGGCAGAGAGCAGGGCTGTGTCTACTTTTGGGCTGCTGCGAATACTGCTGACATGTACCTTCATTTATATGAATTTCTTAAATAAATGTTTTCAATTCATCGTGGTATTTACCTAGGAGTGGAATTTCTGGGTCACATGGTAATTCTAAATTTAACTTTTGAGGAGTCATTTAACTGTTTATGACAGTGGCCACATCCTTTTATATTTCCACCTGCAACATATGAGGACTCCTGTTAGACTTAGTCTTATGTGACTGGCTTCTTTCACTTATAATGTTTTCAATGCCATCCATGTTGAAGCATCTATCAGTACTTCGTTCCTTTTCATGGGCTGATAAATATTAGTATATGGCTATATCACATTTTGTTTATCCATTCATCAGTTGGTTGGCATTTGGTTTATCACATTTGGCTACTGTGAATAATACTGCTACACAGATTTGTGTGCAAATTTTTGCATGGACATGTGTTTTCATTACTCTGGGCATATACCTACAAGTGGATTTGCAAGATCACTGAATAACTATTTTTTTGTCATTAGAGGAAATTTCTGACTATTTTACAAAGCAGCTGGAACATTTTACATTCCATCCAGCAATGTAAAAGGATTCTGATTTCAACATGTCCATTCCAACACTTGTAAATATATGACTTTTTCATTCCAGCCATCCTAATGGCTAAGTGGAATATTACTGTGGCTTTATTTGCATTTTCCTGATGATTCAAGTTTGAACATCTTTTCATATGCTTATTGATCATTTGTATATATTCCTTGGAAAATATTAATTAAGGTCATTTGCTCATTTTTTAAATTGGGTTGTTTTTCTCTGCTTATTATTGCTATGTAAAGTGTTCTTTATATACTGAAAATTCAAGTCTCTTATCAGATATAAGATATCGCCATTATGATGGTTGCTGCTACAGCCTCTTGATATATCCTTTGAAGCACAAAGGTTTTACTTTTGATGAAAATCACTTTATTTATTTTTTCATTTGTGGCTAGTATCACATCTAAGAATCTTATAACAAACATAAGATTGTGAACATAAACCCTTATGTTTTCCTTTAATATTATAATTTAAGCTCTTTCATTTAAGCCTTTGAGCCATCCTGTATTAATTTTTTTATATGGTAAAGGATAAGGGCCTAAGTTTATTCTTTTCTATGTGGATATCTTGTCACCAAGCACCATCTTTTAAAAAACTATTTCCATTGAATGGTATTGGTAACCTTGTAAAAATCATTTTCCCATAGATGTACAGTTTTATTTCTGAACTTTCAATTCTATTCCATTCATCTATAAGTCTATTCTTGTGCTGAACCAAAGTAACTTGAACCATTGCTTTGTTCTAAGTTTTGAAGTCAAGAAGTATGAGTCCATCTCTTTTGTTCCTTTTCAAGATTGTTGGGTCCCTTGCAATTCCATATGATTTCTAAAACAAGCTTGACAATTTCTACAAAGAAATCACCTGGGATTTTGATAAGGATTGCATTGAATCTATAGATCAATTTGGAAGTATTGCTGTTTTAACAACATTAATCCTTCTGATCCATGAATGTGGACTGGGTTTCCATTTAATAAAATATTCGTTAACTACTTTCAACAATGTTTTGAAGTTTGTAGTGAATAAATTTTGCACATATTTTGCTAAATTGATTCCTAATTATTTTTTTATTTTTTATGGTATTGTAAAGTGGCAACAGTCAACAATCTTACCTTGTATCTGATCTTAGAGGGAGAGCATCCAGTCTTTCATCATTAAGTGTGATGTTAAACAAATTTTGTATCCATGGGATAAATCCCAATTGCTCATGGTAGATAATTATTTTTATGCTACTGGATTCAGCTTGCTAGTATTTCATTGTGATATTCTGAACACCTTGTAATAGAGGAACATTCTTGTGTTTGTACTATTAACCACAATCATCATCTACCACCAAAAACACTATGTTATACAGTCCCTAGATTATCCTCAAGCTTTCTATCAATTGCCATTAACCTCCATAGTCTATGCCATTATATTCATTATAATGTGTTGCCATCAACTCTATCCATTTCCCCATATTTATAATCCATCTTATTAATCATTCTACATACATTCAGCATCAGCTCCTCTTTCTTATCCCACAATCTAACTCCTAAGAAACATAGAGCAGGGTTTCTTAACCTTTTTTTATTTAATAATTTTTTTATTTTTTAAAAGATACTTAGATTACATAAATGTTATACAAAAAATATAGGGATTTCCATATGCCCCACTCCCTACACCTCCCACACCCTCCCACATAAACATCCTTCACTACTGTGGCACATTGATTGCAATTGATAAATGCATCCAAGGGCTTTGCCATTAAGCATGGACCATAGTTCACATTGTAGCCTACACTGTCTCACACACAGTTCTGCATGTTATATGATTATATGAAATAGCCTAGTTGGGTGGTGACACATATGGTACAAGGCACAGTTGGAGCAACCTTCTAGGGAGTTTGTGAGTGATCATTTTGTCATAATGTGTTGTATCAGTGGGTGGAGACCCACATCATAAGCGGGAAGGAGTTGGTCTCCCATCCTCAGGAGGACTGATTTTTTCACAATTAGAGAGGTGGGAGTTTCTTGATAGCATGAGAGGTTCCTAATAGGAGAGGACAAACCAGTGTGTCAAGACCTCATTGTTGTTGCACGTAACTATGAATCATAACTTTTTTTGTTCCATGGATCCCTTTGCCAGTCTGGTGAAAACCACAGACCCCTTCTCAGAATGTAACAGCAGATAGTTTTATGATGCTCAGTCTTGGCATGTCTTTAAATTAAATCTTAAGATTATTCAAAATTACATTTTACAACTTTCCCATAATTTCAATACCTGATAATCTAACATGGTTCCACATCTGCTCAAATGGTCATTTTTGCCAAACATTTAGAAATTTGAGTTTTCCCACAGCATCATAAAACCATTTCTGCCATCCTTACCAACCTTTTTGTAGGCAGTTATCCACTGCACTCAGAACATGCTACATCAAAATAAAAATCAAACAAAGTTCACATGATACTGTGTATTATTTAATGAATATATCACACCCACACCAACACATCCCCAAAAGAATGATGTTTTAAACTGCATAAAATAAAATTACAAAGGAAATCAGTTACATATATTGAGACAAAGTTACTAAAATAAAAAATATGATATAATACTATACATACGTGCTTCTTTCTTAACACATTAAATAATCCAATGCATCAAAAATATAGGAAAGTTAATATTAAATTTTATTTTTTTAAAGATATGTCAATGTACAGACTGTTGTTGTTTGTCTTGAATAAGAACATTAAACTGTGGTGTAGTATTTGACACCACATGTAGTATTTGCATGTCATGTTGGATATCTAATCTAGTTTGATTTTTTTTTTCATTGTTGCAAGTGTTAAAAATCCCAATTCATGAAGATATATTGTTAAAAATGGAATCAAAGCTTCCATAGCTTTTTTTACAAGACAAGGATAGGCTTCTTGCAGGGAACACCAGAATTCTTCAAGGCTTTTTTGAGCTAAACTTCAATTGTAGCAAGATTTTAGTCCTAAGCTCATTGAGTTCATATTTGGTTAAGTCAACATCTTTGATACAGTTTATATCAGAAAGAAAAGGATTGCAGATCCATGGTTCAATTTTCATGCCATCAAAATAGAAATAACTTAAGTTCTGTAATGTTTCCAAGTGTTTGCAGATATCCCTTTTCCAAAAAAAAATGTCAGAGAATTTTGTACTTCAACTCCATCTTTGTAAGGCACTTCCTCTGGAAGTTTGCAAGAATGTCAGCCTCTACTCTCTTTTTCCATATTGGTAACTTAGCCAAGAGAGCTTGTAGTATTTCAGTTGCATCCATAATGGTGACATGACAACTTTGAACAGAAAGACTTATCTCATTTATATAATGAAAAATATCTGCCAGGAAAGCCAACCCATGGATATATCTTTCAAAATATTCTAACAGTGAATTTTCTTTTTCTTTCAGAAAAAGTGAAACCTTTGCCCTTAGTTCAAATAAACACTTCAAGACCCATTCTCTTGAAAGCCAGCACACTTCTGTGTGGTAGAGAAGGACTTCATATTCTGCTCTCAGTTCTTGACAAAATCTTTTAAAATTACAATGATCAGATAGTGTTTTTGATAAAGTTGATAACTTTTATGGATGTTGACAAAACTTTCAGGGTTGTTGGAAAATTCTTTGTTGCCAGTGAATGTCTATGTAAAAAGCAATGAATGATGACAGCTTGAGGAGCTTCTTTTTTTATTAAAGTAGCAAAATCAGATGTATTACCAAGCATCACAGGAGCTCCATCGGTGCAAAGAGAATGAAGTTTTTCCTTCCAATCAAAGATTTGTTTGTGAAAAAAAAAAAAAAAAAAAAAACCTTTTTAACATTTCAAAAATGTCAATGGCCTTTGTATTTTCCAAAAGAGACTCACAAATAATAATTATTTGATGGTGTCAGCAAGCACATAGCAAGCAAAAACAATGAATTGACTACATTAAGAGATGTCTATAGTTTCATCCAATTGCATACTGAAGGGGAATGGTGAGGCTGACAATTCCTGGATGACTGTTTTAAAATATTAAAAGAAGTATCAACTATTCTAGAATATGTTGCATCATTTGACAAGGAAACCACTTCCAGTTTCCTCCTCTGTTCCAGTCCTCAAATCAAGTTGAGCATTTTCAGGGCAAATGACTTTATTAAAGTCTCTCCAAAAGTGTGGGGCTTCTTCTGCTTGGCAATCTGGTAAGCAATTTTATAGGATGCCTCAAGCTGAGGCTTTCATGAAATGGCAAATCCAAGTTTTGAAAGCATACTGCTTTTTAAAATTGAGCTTTTTTTTTTTTTTTTGCATGAAAAAACTCATGGAAAACATGAGATGGTCTTTCAATTTTGCTGTCCTCGTACTTAGATTCACAAAATTTTTTCTATGCAAAAACATTGCAGTAACATTCATGTAATCTAAGTATCTTTTAAAAATAAAAAAAATATTATAAAAAAAAACATTGCAGTTTTTGAGTTCCAGCACATTCAGTAATACAGGTAAAACAAAATAATACATAACTTTCATCATACTTCCTTTTCTTCAACATTTCAACTTAAATTGGGTCTGTAAAATAAAATATATATAATTTAATTGACAGATTTTAACAGTATTTTGTAAAATTTTTAAGTAATTTGTTTGATAAATATGCATATAAGTAAGTAATATTTAACTCTCAGATAGACATGTGGATTGCAGCAGAGCAGGATTCCTGTCCTCTCTGGAATTTGGTATCATTCCTGGAATTCCACATAAAGTTCGGTGGATTTCAGAACCTTCCTAGAAACCTAACATCAAAAGAAAAATACAATGCACATGGACATTTGCAGACATCGGTAGGATCACACATGATTATACACTGCAATATCAGCAACTGAAAGACATAATCGTTGATTGCATGGATCAACAAACTCATTGTGGGTGTGCCTGATATACACTCTTAGCCACTGTGTCTATTCATGTTAAAAGTAACCTATTTATGAAGAGTTATGAATTCCCATTTAAACTGACCAGTTTTATAAAATTTTAAAAATCAGTGAAAGCAACTTACCTACTTTCACATATTTGTTAACAAAAAATTGTGGACAGGAAAATGCTTAAATATAGTGCAATCACTGGGCAACCAAAGTGAGAATTCTCGACTTCACCATTTGGTAGCTGAACAACTCCTAGGCACTGAGTTTTCAGCATAGATTAGGTAACAAACAGATAAGATTTCTTGAGCTGACAGGAAAAGTATGCACATTTTCTCTGCACAACAAAGGTGATGATGTTGTCTGGATAAAATGTGCAGGCATCTTTGTGTTTGTCAAATAAGACAATTTCAACCTGTCATTTTTCATGCTTTGGTTATTAATTATAATGTCATAACTGTGCTCCTTTGATATGATTGGTTACCTAAAAACATGGCTGGCATCACAGTTAACACATTTTCAACACAAGTGGCTTGGTCAAAATCACTAATAATCACCCAGCATGTGTTGAATGTGTTATGTATTTCAGGCATATTTTATTTCATGAGGTTATATTTTTTACTTTGTGTTTTTTCATTTTTTGTTATAGTTACATTGATTATAATTGTGCAGAGTGAAATTTTTGACATCTATAACTTCTGTCAACTCTTTGATTTATCCTTAGAAAATGCACTCTTACACTTCAAAAGATCAAAGAGACCACTCATGAGATCTCTTTCCTTTTAACTATACTGTGTTGCCAAATAGTTGGCCAACTACATCACACAATAATTTGTACACAGCACTGTTGCCATGTGTGATCTAGTGTCAGGTTTAACAACTGCCATAATTTCAAAGTATGGATGAGCATAAAAAGTTTTTGAGATATGCAACAACTCTAATGTGATATGAAATTGTTACTACTGTAATTTATTGCATACATTCACAAATGAAGGAAATGCTAGATTTCAGTTAGAAGTCAGAAAAAATATTGATTCTTTTCAATTCAAGTTCATGGACCCCCTGAAATTTTTCCATGGACCCCTTGCGTGTCTTTGGACCCCTGGTTAAGAACCCCTGCCATAGAGGAAGGACTGAAACTTGATCTGAACCTGCAGGCAGGACTCCTCTAGAACTAAGCATGCAGTTGGGACTGAAACTTCAACTAAGCATGTAATTGGGCTTAATCTAGAGCTAAGCAGGCAGGTGAGATTTAAACTAGTGTTGTGCATGCATGTAGGGCTTAAACTGGAACTGACTATATGCAGGTGGAGCTTAAAATAGAATTAAGTTTGCAGACTAGACTTAAACTTGACCTGATCTTGCAGGTGAGACTTCAACTTGATCTGAGCCTGGATGCAAATTTTTCTAGAAATGAACTTGCAAACAAAATTACCTAGAGTTTAGTGTGCAGGTGGGGCTTAATCTAGAACTAAAACCAAAGAAGAGGGACTGAAACTTGATCTGAGCATGCAGACAGAGTTTAAACTACAGCTGACTATGTAGTCAGGATTTAATTTAGAGCTGACCAAGCAGGAAGGGCTTAAACTAGAGCTGGCCATGCAGGTGGGGCATAATCTAGAGCTGAATCATATTGTGGGAACTTAAACTAGAGCTGATCACATAGACAGGGCTCCCTGTCTCACCAATCCAGCAGCTAGAGTAACTCTGTTAAACCAAAGTCTTATAATGTTAAGCTGCTACATAAAACCTTCTAAAGACTCCCCATGCTCAGAGCTAAAGCCAAGGTTTGTTCCTGCTGTCATCCAGAAATTCCTATAGACTCAGGATCTGGCATAGCCCCTGTTCCAGCAGGGGCTCCTTATTCACCTTGGAATGTGCCAGGCCCACTCTAGTAGAAGCCTGTTTATGCAGGCAGAGGAACAGCCAGTACAAAGGCCCTCAGCAAGGCAGGGCCCAGCCTTGGCTCCAGCTATGGATTCTCAGCACAGCCTCCCTGGCCACCTTAGCTACACCTCCACACACACCCAACCACCACTGTGCCTCCTCCGTTCTGCTCTGCTTTTCTCCATTTCAGCTGACTTTTCTAATTTACTGTCTGCCTCCCCAACTGGGATGTGAGTTCCAGGAGGGCAGGGTTTTGTCTAAATCCTGCAGTATTTTCATGATGAAGAATATCATGTAAATGAGAAATACTAGTTGAATTATTAAAAGAACAGTTATGACAGATAAAAATCACACAGTGCTCAGTAAAATAAGGAAGACTCCCCAGGATTATAATAAGATACAAAGGGAGTGAAATTTGATAAACAGACATTTGCTTTGTCTTTTTTATGTTTTTTTTTTTTTTTTTTTTTTTTTCAAATTCAAGCTAGTAAGTAACATTGAGAAAAAGGTCAGCTTCCTCTGAGGTTTCTTTCTCTTCTTTTGTTGTCTTAAAAATGACAAGACCTCTCCTTAAGAAGGCTCATGGTATGAGGGTGTCTCAGGGTCCTGGGGTCTGCTTCATTTCACAGATGAGGAGGCTGAGGTCTAAGGGACAATGTGGTCTACCTGAAGACACAGCTCTTTGAGGCAGTGGAGCTCACCTGGCTCTGGCCCCTCTGAGGACTAACCCAGGGCACCTCTTCCTCAGCCTTCCTCAGGAGCTGAAGGCAGGACCACAGGCACAGGCAGGTCCTGGAGACTCCTGCTGGGTGTGGGCAGTTTAAACCTCCAATGATGATGTTCCATGACACTTTATTACATGAAGAATCAGAAGACTGTGGTTCACTTTTATGGTTCAGAAGAGGCCGCCCTGGATGTTAACATGGATTTAAATATGTTGATGCAGGGAGGCTTCAGGAAGGGGTTTATTTTTTATTCCACTTCTGTGTAAATGCTGCTGCCCCCTTGACCCTCTCCTTCTGCCCTCATGCCCTGGTCTGTCCTGAATGATGACTGGTTAAGTCCTGGGGTAGAAGCTCTATCATGGCTCTGCAGTGTCCAGTCAGGAAACACAAAGTGGGCTCTTGTGGAGGCCTCCTCTGACAGTGAGAGGCTCTGGCCAGTAATTTCTGCCCAGCAGAAGCTGGTGGGTGTCTAAGGGTCTCAGGATATTGGGAGGACACCTCTGTGAGTGTCTTGATATTTGTGCCACCATGATCAGATGTTTGGACAAGAGGGCCTGGGCACACCAGTGTATTTGGGAGAGGAGACCAAAAAGCACACAGGAAGGCATGGGGATCCAAAGTGCAGGAAGAGAAGGACCCCAATAATAGGCCTGTTGAAGATTAGGTCACATCATGGCACTTGGGCTCAGGGCTGCTGAGGAGCCAGAGGCCACCCCTGAGGGAGGTAGAACAGTCTGTCCAGGCAACTGACCCTCCTCCTCAGTGAGGGCTGGCCCTGATGTGACCTGCCACCCCTTGAACAGAGCCCTGAATCCAGGCCCTTCCATGCTATGCTGGTGGCAGGTGAGCTTGCACCTGCAATGCTTGGAAGAGCTGTCTAGGAGGGAAGCTGAGAGGTACAGGTGCTAGTCATGAAGCTCTGCCCACCCTGACTGCAGGTGAGCTCATAGGGCAGCATGGGCACCCTTGAGAGGGCCAGAGGAGGCTGCTCACAGCCCTCAGGGCACTGGAGTTACCTTGGATTAGCTGAGGCCAGGCCCAGCATGGCCAGTGGTGCATCCATGGGATGACCTGAGTTTCAGGGAACCCTGGAGAGGGGAAGCCTGTGCATAGCTGGGACAGCCCATGGGTGCTCCTGAAGGGCAGTGGCTGCCATTGTGTCCAGCCTTCAGGGCTGCTACTCTCTGTAGCTCCCCATCCAGCAGAGGGAGTTGGCACAGGGCTCCAGAATGGACCAGCAGGCCAGGCTTCAGAATGGTGGGGCCCAGTGCAAAGTAAAGTGTGGGGGCCCATGTTCAAAAAGCTGGCAAATTTCAATTAAAACTTCTAAAATGCAAACTTTTTTACTTTTTATGCTGTCTCTCTCCATTTGTCATGATGTTTTTTTATTTGCTATTTAATCTGGTGCTCCCTTGGGCAGGGATATACATGGGGTGAGTGCAGACCCTCACAGGCAGCTCCAAGCACACACATGGCCCACAGCTGCTGGGGCCCCCTCCAGACAGCAGCCAGACCCACAAGCCATGCTCTGGGCCAGAGAAGTCATGTCAAGCATTTACTCATCCCACAGCTGGCTGCTGCAACCCACAGAAAATGGGCAATGCCCAAGGACACTGCATCCTCCATGTTGGGACATACTCTGAACCTGGACTAGGGGTAAGCAAGGAGCTTACTCTACTTGGAGTTGCTTTGGCTATGCTCAGGTCAGGTTGGGGCTGGGACAGTGTCACCAGGCTCCCCCACAGACACTACATGTCACACCAGCCTCAACCTCCCAGGAGGGCAGCCAAGCCACCAGGAGTTGGGTAAGCAGGCAGCTGACACCTATCCACAGAAGAGGGGCAGTGGGAGGCAGGCCTGCATCCCACAGGGCCTGCAGGCCCCAGCACCTGTGATGACTCAGTCAGACTCCACTTATCAAGCACACTTTCAAAGATACAGTTAAGAATCTCAAGGTGGGAACCACAGAGCACTGAACCTTGAGAGCAGGGACCCCCAGAGCATGAACCATGCCCAGCAAGGTGCCTGCACCCCTGCAGCCCTCTGGAAGGTAAGGCTAGTGTCATGCAGACAATAAAGAACATGCCTGAACAGCCATTCTCATGAGTCACCACTGTAACCAGGGCTTATGAGGAAAATGGAGGGGAAGGAAAATGCACCTCATCTCCAAGAGAAATCCAGGCAACCAAGGCAAGTCATGGTGTCCTTTCTATGCTTACACAGTTGGGAAGGAATTTGAGACACCTGCCAAGATGGGGTGTACACAAGATTTTATCTCAAGACCCCTTGTCCACTATGCCCTGTCTGCCCTCTCCCCCCAGGTCCAAGGCTGCCCATGGTGGGGTAACTGAAGACACCCAATGGCTCAGCATTAGGGTCCCCTCAGCTTGGCTGAGGCCTGACATCTTGTCTTAGCCCATGGGTCTCCCAAGCAGCTGGGATGGCAATTTACCTCACATTCTGTAGTCACTGCTCTATCTTGCCTATGTTCCTGTCCAGAAAGGAACCCTGGTCTCAGGACCTCCACTTGGAGGCCACGAGGTGGAGGCTCTCCTTCCAGGTCCTGTGACTTGGGGATAGACCCCACTCTGCTGCTGAAGAGGAAACACATCCAGATCAGCCTCCACCATTGAAGACAAGTGGTTGGTGACAGCTCCAATGGCTGGGAGCCCTCCTTGTGGCCCAGGGTGCAGAACTCAGTTGGCCCATTGACAGGTGGTGAGGATTGGGATCAGGGGGCCAGGCAGTCATCCACACCCCACACTTCAGCTGTCTCTGACTCATGGCACTTCCCATTAAAATACTGAAGATCTGCACCCTGGATAACTGCAGTAGCTTCAGTCCTTGGGACACCCACCTCTCCCAGGCTGCCAGAACTCACTGTGGTTCAGTGGGTCTCAGATGCACATGGACATCAAGGCAGGGCAGCAGATGAGTGTGGGCAGAAAAAGCAGCCCACGTCTGTGTGCAGTGAATGAACAGGGCACAGGTGGATGGTGAGTGCAGGAGAAGGGAGCTGGGAAGGAGGAGACTTCAGTCTGGGCTTGAGTTCCAGGCCAGAAGCTAGCACAAGAGCAATGTGTTCAGCCTGTACCAAGCCCAGCCAGGCCAGCCTTGAACTTTCCAGTCCTACAGAGCTCAGCAGCAAGGTGGTCATCCTGATGCCCATGGCTGGCTTGGTCTGTGCATGTGTGGTGACAGGGCTGGCCTCCTCTCCTTAATGCTTTTGGAGCTGAACTCTTGCTCTCCTGACAGCCCAGCTGACCAGACCTCAGTCATTTCCTTTGCCCTCCTGCTTGCCAGTTTTCAGGCCTTGCTGTGGGTCCAAATCCAGTGTGGGTTTGGTGGACTGAGGGTCAGACTGGGGCAGGGATGAAGTCTGGTCGATGGGGTGGGGTATGGAATGTGGGAGGGGAGAAGGTGGCAGATGGGATCTGGGCAGACAAAGATCCCTTGTCCAGTACTAGTGAGTCCAGGAGGGATGGTGAAAACTGAAAATTCATTGTGACACAGCCTCAGACCTGGGCAACCAAGGCAGGCTCTGGTTTGAACAAGCCTCAGGGGCTTTGCCTCTTACAATGCCTTCTGGAAGTAATTTAAAGTCCCTGGTGTTGCTGGGACTGTCCTTGGAAGGCAGAGTCTTCTGAGTTGGAGCCACTGGTTGGATGAAGCCTTTCTCCTTTGTTAGGACAAAGGACAGTTGCTAGGAGACTTCCCATCCAGAACTCTTCCCCAAATGGGTGAACCCTGAGAGTGTCTACCCAGGTGACATTGATCATGACATTTCTTGTAGTACCAGAAACATCAGATGGTGCTCCTGACCATCTGACCTGCTTGTTTGTAGCTCCATGAGAGGGCTGTGGGATAACTTGACTTGTTTTTTTTCTTAGTGAGGCCTCTAGACCCTAAGGACCTTCTCCTTCACCAGGTCTGCTTTTCTCCAGAAGAAGTGACCTGGGAACAGGGAAGCATGGCTTCCCCCACCTCACATCCACATTGCAGAAGTAGATTTTCCTCTGGAAAGAAAAAGGAAACACCACCACCCTCCTTGTTTTTTAAGGGCTTTCCTGTTTTCCTCACTGACATGCTTTCCATCACACATGGACAGATTGGGGATCTTCTCAGGCCTTTCCTGTCAGGGAATGGTGGTGGCAGTGGGTGGGTTGGTGAAGGAAGACCAAGCTGGGTGGCTTCTTTCCCTCCTCCCTATAGCACCCATATGCAACTGGCAAGCCTCTCCACTTTCTGGGTGGATGAGCATTGGCCTCCAATTGGAAAGAACTATTAATGCTTTTATTTTTGACAGTATTCTGTGGAGGAAAAGAATGAGGCTTAGGTGGAATTCAGTACCAGATATATTTGATCTTCTCAGATGTGAGTTTGGAAATGAGGCAAGCTCTGGGCTGTTTTAGTCATGCAGTGCCCAGATCATTGCTGCAAGAAAATGTCCCACATGGCAATTTGCTCTGTTTGGGGGAAGAGAGGTTTGTGTCAAGGGCTTGGAGATTAGAGTAGATAAGAGTGAAATACGGGAGGAAGAAGAAAGTCTGTTTGAGGTTGGAGTTCAAGAATTTGTATCAAGTTAAATCCCTATGTCAATTATGGGAGTCAATCTAGCTTGGTGATTAAGAGCCTGAACTCTGGAGTTGGATTCTACCTGGCTCTAAATCCTACCTCAGGCATTTACTACCTATGAAATGTTGGGCCTTTGACTGAAATTTTCTGTCCCATGTTGTTTTCATCATTTAAATGGTGATAATGAAATCAAAAAAGTTATCAAATAAGTGATCGTGAGAAGGAAGAAGCGGTTTAGTCAAGGCTATCCTTGCCTTCACTAACAATCTCCCCCTAGTCTTTCTAGTTCATGCCCACTCCCATGTTTACATTTTTTTGTTCAGAGCAGTACTACATTTCCATGTACTGTTGGCAGATTCACAAATCATCATATGCCAATCATTACATTTTATGTTATGTAAGTCATATCACAAAGGAAACTTTATTTAAAAGCTACTTGATGGCTTCAGGTCGACAAAAAAAGGTGGAGTAAGATGCTTCAGGGTGCTGTTCACTCACAGCATCTTTGAACAACTAACAATAACTGGCAGAGCCATTTTCCTCAAAACTCTAAAAAACAGGTACAGGGTAATAGAAACTGAGTGATAGCTGAATCAAGAATATGCAGCTTTAAAAATGACAGGCAAAGCTCATGGAACCCTTGCTAGTTCTTCCCTCATTCCTCCATAGTGTGGTATGGAACCACCTTGTGCTCCCACTTTGGGTCCCTGGCCCATTTCTGGAAAGACAGAGTAACCTCTATGTGCATATAGTGGTGCCTGTATGTCAGTGTCAATCTATCATGTGGCAGACTGAATGACTGAACCAGGAAACTCATCTCAGGCTCATCCTCCCAAAATTTGTCCTGCAGGAAGAAGCAGCTTGCAGACATCTCAGGCAGTATGAAAAAACAATTTCAAGTAGTCTGGGATAAAGGATTTCCTGCATTAAGTCATACAATGGAGTACCCAGGAGAAAGGGAATGTCTATTTCAGAGGGCATAGAGTGGGCATTCAAATTCCTATAAATGAGGAAAGCATAGGCCCAGGACTAGCAGCTGGTAGCACACAGGCTCAGATGAGAACCCTGCGCTTCACATTCAGCTCAGGTGGATCTTCTTGATAGAAGAGCAAAGGAGACTACCACCCAAAGCAGAATAATTTGCAAAGATGGAAAGATTTTGTTTTCAATGCATTGTCTTGATTTTGTTACCTCTTGTCACTAATGGAAATCTTTATGATATCACTCACTGGAACAAACTTAAGGAACCAACAGATCAGGAATTAAATCCCAGAGTTAACATTTTCAAGTATTAAAAGGTACATTGTGCAACAAAAGATTACAAGACAAAGAAATGGAATGATGACCCATCCAAAGAAATAACAAAAACAAATAAAAAAACATAGATCAAGAAGAGCAGGCTTGGACAGATCAGATAAATACTTTAAAAAATGATCCTCCATATGCTCAATGACATCAAGGAAACAAGGAGAAAGAACTAAAACACTATCAGAAGAATGATGAATGAACAATATGTTTATTCTCAATAATGAGATACACATTTTTTAAAGGAACTGAACAGAAATCCTGGAGTTGAAGATCAAAATAACTGGAAAAAAATTCCCTAGCAGATTTCAACAACAGGAACTGGCAGAATAATCACTGAACTAAAAACAGGACAAATGAAATGATTTAGTTTGAGGAACATAAAGGAAAAAAGAATTTTCAAAAGTGAATAGAGCCTAAGAGACCTGTGGGACACCATCAAGCTTACCAATATATGCATTATTGGATGCATTAAAAGTGCTGAGAGCAAAATTTATAGTGCTAAATGCTTACATTAAAAAAGAAGAAACATCTCAGATCAGACACCTCACCTTGGAACTAGGAGGATGAAGAAAAATAAGAAAAAACTAAACCCAACATGAGCAGAAGGATGGAAATTAAAAGATTAGAGCAGCAATAAATGAAATAGAAAATTTAAGATAATAGAGAGAATCAACAAAACCAAAAGCTGGTTCTTTGAAAATTTGCATGAAATGGACAAACCTTTACCTAGACTGACAAAGGAAAAAAATGAGAAAATGCAAATAACTAAAATCAGAAATGTAAGGGGGGCATTACTACTTATCTCACAGAAATACAAAAGGGTAATAAGAGAATACTATGAACATCTGTACACAAATAAATTAGTTAACCTAGATGAAAAGAACAGGTTCCTAGAAATACATAAACTACCTATTCTGACTCAAGAAGAAATAGAAGACCCCAACAGACCAATAATTGTTAAAGGGGCAGAATCTGTAATAAAGCCTTCCAACACCAATAAGCCAGGACCAGATGGCTTCAGTGGTGAATTTTACCAAACATTTCTAGAAGAATTAAACCAATCCTGATCAAACTCTTCCAAAAATTGGAAGAGGAGGGAACACTTTCCAACTCATTCTTTGAGGACAACATCACCCTAATTTAAAAAAGCTAGATAAAGACAGCACAAGAAAATAAAATTACAAATCAATATCTTTTAAGAATGCAGATGTAAAAATTCTCAACAAAATGCTAGTAAACCTGATCCAACAACACATTAAACCATGAGCAGTGGGATTTATCCCTGATATGCAAGGGTGATTCAACATAAGTAAATGAATTATTGTAATACACTGCATAAACAGAATGAAGGAAAAAAACACATGATTATTTCAATAGATATAGAAAATGCATTTGACAAAATACAGCATCCCATCTTGAAAACAAAACAAAAGTAAACTAAACTAAGTAACATAGGAATAGAAGGAAGCTTCCTCAACATGATAAAGGGCATATATGAAAGACTCACTATTAACATCATACTTAATGGTGAAAGACTGAAAGCTTTCCCTTCAAGGCCAAGAACAAACAAGAGTGCCCACTGTCACTACTGTTATACCACATTGGATTTTGATATCCTTCAAAAACTATGGGTCATAGTTAACAGTACAAATATACTAATATACTGATATTCTTTCAATTGTAACAAAGGTGCCACAATAATGCAAGGTGGAGTAGGAAGGGGTATTTGAGAACTCTGTATTTTCTGCATGGTTTTACTGTAAACCTCCACCTTTCTAATAAAAATGTTATATTACAAAAACTATGCATTATATCCCAAAATAATTATAATGTGTTAATGACACAAAAGAGAAGCTTTTAGTTTGAACAGTAAATGGAGACACTTATAGAAGGAAAATGGTCTAAATGGAATTTTCAGGACTTCAATATCAGAGAAAGAACTCAATGGATGGATTGAAAAACAAATGAGACATAGCTGTGGAAAGAATTGGCAGAATGGAATATAGGACACCAACTCCAAGAAATATGAGGAACAAATAGTAAGAGGTGAATTGCAGGGAAAAGTGTGAAGTGTACAGTAATCAAGCAAAACATATATGCAACTGTCATACTACAAGGAAAGAAGAGAGAGAGGGTATCAGGGACAATATTTGCAGATTCAAAAACTTACTTCAATCCTCATCTCAATGTGTACTTAGCACTCCATGAGGCTAAAAATGCATCACTAGGATGAGAAAATCAGCAGAAGTCCAAAGACTATAACTTAGAAGACTGTAGACAAAAATAATATGATGATCAAAGGAGCAACACTTACACTGAGGCCCATATTCTCCATTAAAAACTGTGGAAGATGGAAGAGAAAGTGTTGGTAAGAAAAAATAGATGACCCAGAACTTGATATACTTCAAACAATGAAAAAAGGAATTGTCATTTTACAGATGAAATCACTAGACAACATGAATGGAAAGACCCAGAGTAGCCAAGAATGGGTGCAGCTAATGGTGTGGAAATCCTACAGCCATAGGATCTGCCCATGATGCAAGAATTCATTTAATATGAGGAAAGTATATGAAAATATCATGTGTCAATTGGTGTTGACATGTAAAGAATAACTTGAATGGTAAAAAAGAATTGTTGCATAGGTTAACCAGAAGAATTTCCACCTAGGAGTCACAAGATAGAAACATGCATTATGGTCATGAAAGACAGGAAAGATGGAGGAAATGTGAAGCCTGGAGTGGATTCTGTGAAATAACAGCTCGTGCAAAGTGAACCTTAGATCAGAAAGGGGATCTATGGGAAAATTGCTGAATTTCCAAAAGACATCTAATTTAGTTAATATTGTACATATAATCATAATGACTATGATTAGGTACTGGAGGATAAGGGGCAGTGAGGAGTTTGAAGAACACAACCTCTTATGTATCTTTAGACTTATCTGTACATCTAAATTGTGTTCACAAGGAGGCTTTTGCTTTACTTTTTCATGTATTTGCTTTTTAAAAGTTACCTCTAAAGATGGACAGACACTCTTGGCTCTGATGTGTGACTCTTTTTGAACTAGGGAAATGTTTCTCTTTTTCTCTGTCTTGCTCTGTGTGATTTCTTAATGGTTCAGTTTGTTTTGATTTTGTTAAAAGTGTGTGCATGTTTGTTTTTTGCTTGGGTTTGGGCAGGTGTTGGGATCACCAGGGTGGACCTTGCATGTGGATTGTGAGGCTTCATGGTGACACCTCACATAGAGGTGAGACCCAGGCCCAGTGCACTCACCTGTCCCCACATGTACACACACATGCACAAACACACACAGGCAGCACCACAGGCTACAGGATTCAGACCTCCAATCAAACAAAAATATCTGGGCATGGATACAGCCTACTTGCAAATGTTCAGAAAATAGATAAATACATTAACAGAGAATGATATGGCAAACATGACAAAATGTTAAAAGTTGGTGTATGTGTGTGCAAGGTGTTTTTGCATTACTTTTGCAAGTATCTGGTAAGATCAAAAGGACTTCAAAATTAAATGTTCTACAGAGGAATCTCAGGGCACTACCCTCCTGGGGCCACTATGTGCACTCCTGGAGGGACCATCTCAAGCACATCCTCACCCAGGTCACTGGCTCAAACATGCCAGCCAGAATCCAGCGCCCCAATCTGCTCCTTCAGGCTGCCCACACCCCAGGGGCCTCCTCCTCAGATCACCTGAGAGCCACCACCACCCAGCAGCAGAAGAACACCCAGCACCCAGACCTTGGTGTCTGAACACAGTTCTCCACTGAGAGGAACCAGGGGTCCTTGGATAAATGGCTGATTCCAGGGCTGCAGCAAGAAAAATAAAGCATGAGCTTACAGCATCATATTGCTAGAAAGTAAGGAAGGGCTCAAGGAATTAAGGGGATCCATCAAAAGGAAAAAGACTCAGCCAATGGAGCCCCCATTGGCCAAATCAAGGGAAACTGGAGCATTCAAATAAGTACTGATATTAACAGTATACAACCTGTTGAATTAAATAGGAAAGTGTGAGTCCATGTTGAAACAAGCATATACATACATACATACATACATACATACATACAGTTTGATGAGAAATCGGGTATTTAATAGTTACAAAGCACTCCTGGCCCCAAAATACTTATACAAAGAGGAAAAGAGTAACTTTATAGTGGAGAAGCCTGTGGACCACACTCATCAGGAGATGTGATGAACACTGTAACAAGATGACCAAAATCAGGAGCCACCTGCCAGGATACCAGGACTCTGCATCACTTCTGTGATATTCCTCCCACAGATGCACAACTGGAAACATCAGGCACAAACAGAAAAACTGACTTTCAATATTCAAAACTGTCAGGCTCATGAAAGTCAAGAAATACTGTGGAACTGTTCCAGCCTGAATGTCAGTAGAACATGTCAACTAAAGGCAACATGTGAGAGTGGACTGGCTCCTATCACTATCTGGGGACATCATTGGTACAACTGATTAAACTTTAATGGGGTCTGCTGATTAGATGGCTGTAATGTTTCATTGTTGATTTCCTGATACAAAGGCTATAATATGGTTATGCAGAATTCCTTCTTTCAGGTGAATACACATATACATATTAAGGGAATGCTGGGGCATCAGGTCAATAACTTACTCTCAAGCATCCATCAGTAGGTCACTAATACCTCCACTAACACACACCCACATCAGGAAATGCCAGCCAGGGATTAAAATGTCAGCTTTATTCTCTAAACTTTGACCTGAATAGATGACAGGATATAAAGTTGAGTGGATTAAAAAGAGAGTTCACAACTTTAAACTTTATTTTAAATGAATAGAATGTTGTTTTGCAAACACAAAGAATTACAACCTGAACTGAAAACCCACCATATCCCACCCTACATGGCTCATCTCTAACCAGGTTTACATCTCCAGACTCCAGGAAGAAGCCCCCATGAACACAGCAATGGCAGGATGTGGCCGATGGTCCACTCCCCAGGGTGGCTGGATGGGAGCTGTATGCTGTGCCATGGGACAGGAGGAAGTTGTGAGCTGCACAGCATCCTCCTTTCTGTAGAAAGGCCTGAACCACACAGAACTTGTCTGCAGATCTGGACCTCTGTGCTATTGCCACATGAGTGGGAACAGACCTTCATGGACTTCTGATCTTGTGAACATTTCTCAAATGTTTTCCCACTTTATGGAGTAGCTAATTAAACTATTCAAACATGGCAGTGAACTAAGCCTGCCCTCAGACTGACTCAGGGAGCCTGCCCCAGGGAACTCTGGGGACCCTCTTCTTTAATTTGGGATAAAGCTCTGTAATGCTTCATTGTGACAAACCAGACAATGCCCTCCATTCCCCCTGGGGTGCTGCCCAGCAATGAGTGAATGCTTATCCCAGAAGCCCCTTGAAAACTCAAAAAGCATCTGTGATCCCCAGAAGGCATCATTGGAGGCCTGATCATTAGGCCACTGCTCCTGGGAACCAAACACATTGTTACACTACACAGCCAGACTTCAGGACACTCCCTGTCAATTTCCTAACCATGGATGGACCCCAGCCACATCTGGAGTCCTGGGCCCAGGAGTGACTTCCCTGTGGCATGTGACTCCTACTTCCTCTCCTCGCTCCTGTCTCTTAGTCCTCTCCTCCACCTAGTTCACCTTTACTCAGGTGATTCACCCCAAAGGCATTAGTCAAACCCCTCCTCCATCCCTCCCCAGTGGACACAGGTGGTAGGAGGAAACCAAATGGAGCTCCATAGGAAGGCCTTACCTGGCTGGAGGGCAGGTGCCAGCTCAGCTCCACAACAGACATGGGCTGGGGAAGGAGACTGAGGTGTGTATCAGGTCTGGAGGGCTAGAAAAGGGAACCCTAGTAAACAACAGCCACCAGAGAGTGCTTCCTACATATCAGTAAGCATAAGGATGATTGGTAATGATCAGGAACAAAGCTCTGTGTCCTGAAAGGTGCTGGTGGGAGGGTGATGATGATGAAGAGGATGTTAAAGGTGCTAAGTGTTACAACCACAGAGCAGGGGGTGATTTGAACAGGGGGTATACAGAGAAATTTTAAACAGGATGTGGAAGAGGACCTCCTGGAGAAGGGGTCCTATGAAACAAAATGGAAGGAAGTGGGGGTCCCAAGGTTGGAGTCTGTCTAGGGTGTGACAGGAGAGAAGAGATCATGAGGAAAAACTCAGAGTTGCTTGTTGGGAGGGAAGGGAGGGAACAGGTCCAGCCACATGGCCAGGCCTAGTGGCTGCCACATGACCCCCAATTCCACTCCTAGGCTTTTACTTGAAAGAATGGAAAGCAAACATGCTGCCAACACTAATGCATCCCTGAAGGTCACAGCAGCTTCATCTACAAAGGCCCAAAGCTGGAGCCAACCCAGATACCCACCAACAGGGAAGAGCATGAAGCAAGTGTGGCCTGTCCACACTGTGAAATCCTACTCAGCAATAAAGAGGACTGGACTGTGGATACATCCCCCATGAATGGATCTCCAAGTAATTATGCTAAATTAAAGAAGGCAGACCAAGGTGGGGGGGTGTAGGAGAGAGAAAGAATAATGTTGGCTGGTTATATTCACATGAAATTCTAGAAAATGCAAGCAAATCCATAATGAGAGAAAGCCCATCAGTGTTCCCTGGAGATGGGGGCAGAGGAAGGAGGGAGACAAACAAGCAGGTGGGAACTCTGGGGGTGGATGTGTTCATTACATTAGTCTTGGCTTCATAGCCAATGTGTGTCATTGATGTGTCAACACATCAAACTGTAACAATTGTAGCATCTAAACCTGCACACTTAACAGTATGTCAATTATGGCCCAAAGAAGCTGCTTTTAAACAGAAAGAAACATGGTCATCAGGTCAGAGTGAGTGGGGCAGGAGGCATTGGAGTCTGAGGAGTGAGAGAAGGGATGGAATAACCACCTGGGGGTGGGGTGCAGAGCACACAGGATAGGGCCCATGGGGGCATGGGGCTGAGAGGCTGATGGGGACAAGGTTGTGGGTAGGCACAGTCCATGTGGTTCTGCTTGTCTCACAAAGCTGTTGCTTTTATTAAGAGCTTGTGATTTGGGGGCCATTCTCTCCCACTCTCATGTCCTGTCATTCTGCTGTCCCTTGGCACTGTCCAGTCATCAGGGCCTTTGGCTCCACATTAGGGTGACTCATGTGACCACATGATGGGGTGTCAATTGTATGATGAGAGATGGGGCCAGGTGCCCCACCAGACCACCTTGACACTCTCAGCCCTCAGTGCCCCTCTCCTTTGTCTCTCCAGTCCCCTGCCATGATCCACAGCCCTGGTGTCTTTGGTTATATCTTCTCCATATTCTACAGTACCAATAGCAAACTAGCCCCTAGAATGTCAAGACCCTCCTGAGCCCTTTCAAACTACAATTTGCAATGTAAAATTAGGATGGCATGCTGCTTAAAAACCCTGGGAACAATTTGTGGCAAAGAAAATGCCAGAAAGAGGCTTCAGGGACTCAGGGTGATCACAGGGAAGAGAAAAACCTTGAACTTGGGCCCAGCAATATACCTCAGAAACACAGGCCAGAGGATGGAGTGTCCCTGTCTTCTCTGAATTTGGGGAGTGCTCTTTGAGGTGAAAATCCCCTCTTTTTATGTAGAAGCAGCTGGGAGGACTTTATCATTTCTAGAAATTATAAGGAATGGGCCTACCTGCCCAGTCTGAGGATTAGGTACTTGTCCCTCAGGCCCTCACTCCCCAACTCTGTGGCCTGAAGAGTCATCAAAGGCCCAGTGCTCTGCAGGGATTACTTCTGGGTAGGATGACATCCAGAGGCTCCAGTGGGGCCTGTGTCACCAGGTAGCCCCCCACCTGTATGTCTGTTGGTCCACTGCTGGGGCTTGGATTCTTTTTCAGATACATGCTCCAGGGGTTCACCTAGGTCTGGTCTGTGAATCCTGCACACAAAGAAACTGCACAACCCCCTGCCAGGAAGAAGAAGCACAGACCCTTCAGGCCTGACCAGGATCTGAAGGCAGAGAGGCAGGCTACAGCATGGATGCGGTTGTTGCATGGCCATGGGAACCAGCCTCACCCTCTCCCAGGATCTAAGCATCTCTGAGAAAGGCTCAATCACACCAGAAATTTACACTGCTTTTCTGCTGTGTCTTTGCTTCAAGAGACCAAACAAATTCTGGTTTTGCTGACTTCAAATTTAGCTTTGTCACAGGTGTGATTAGGGAAAATTCCAGGCTTCATGCCTGTCCTGGTCCCAGGAACTAAACACCAGATTTCTCACCACCCCCTCCTCATCAGCCATAAGAAATGTGCAGCTTAGGACACCATGGGCTTCCTTTGTGGCTGCTTCCTCACATGGCTAGACCATCTGCACTTTGTCCTTCTCATTTCACCTGTGACATGGGATTTACCTTTTCCTTTTATACTTGCAGCTTAGATTTTACCTAGTCTCACTTAGGTGTAAGATGTGACTACCTTACCTTGACCTCTCAACTTTCTCTCTAATGAAAGGATTTTTCAAGTATCTTTCATTCCTAAAACCAAGTTGCCATGGATTTGAAGTTTTGAGTAGACAGAAATTTAGGAGATGAGCTAGTTGAGATTCTAGGATCTTTTCTACCCTAATCTCAGACACAAAAATTACATCTGCCTGACCAGGCCTGAAGCTCCTCCCTCCTCTCTGTCCAGCATTCACATCCATGTTGTGAACACCTAACACCAGTGACCAGCTGTGCAGGACACTCCAGTCAAATGAAATTTTGTGGTCATTTCCTTCCCTCTGTTCCTCTTCCCTGAAAATAAAGGCCCTCTCAGGTAAAAGAAATGCATCATAAGCAGTAATTTGACCATCTCTGGTTCAAACATAGTAGAAGAATGTATTATACCTCTTGCCTCCAAGAGAAAGAGAAGTACACAGCCACAATCCCAGAACAGACAGGTGTGTGAGGTCAGGTGTGAGGTGACCAGCAGGTATGAGAATTCCACAGTTGTGCAGGCTCAGGAAGCATGTGGAAGGGCCATGGCCAATGGGCATCTGATATAGAGCTTGGGAAAAGGGAAGGGGACTAGGTGGGGCAAAATTGCAGTAACTGGCTGTGGTGGTTTGGAGCTATGTACCCCAGAAAAATATGTTCTTAAACTTAATCCTTCATGTGGGTCTACTGATGAGGTTACATCAGTTAATGTGTAGCTCAGCTGAATCAGGGTGGGTCTTAAACCTATTACTGAAGGTCTTATATGGAAGGTCACAGAGAAAGAGAAAGCCAGAAGGAACAGCCAAAGGTGAAAGTCAACAGAAGCTGGAAGAGAAAGGAGAAGACAGCAGAGGTTGTGGTGTGCATTACCATGTGACAGAAAAGCCAAGAACCAAGGATCTCTGGCTGCCAGCTCCAGAATGTTTCTGGGAGAAAGCATCATATTGATGACACATGGATTATGGGTTTCTCCTTCAAAAAAAAAAGTAAATAAATTCCCACTCTTCAAGCCAATCCATTGCTCTGGCAGCCAGGAAACAATCACAGTCCAAGTATCCCAGTACATGGGCAGTTAGCAGAGAATTCTACAGACCTGACAAGAATGACATTGGAAGAACAACGAAGTTAGTAGATTACCAGAGAAATCCCTCCTCATGTTTGCTGGTCCCTGGTGTGAAGACCAGCTCCCCTCATCCCAGCCTGAAGTCTGCATTGACCTGATATCCCCACTCATAGAGCCCAGCACCCAGTCAGCCTCAGGGATAAATATGACAGACAAATGTGAATCTACAATGGTTAAAGAAAGGGGACAGTCAAAAGACCAACAGGAAAATATGGAAAATCACTTCCAGGGGAGTAAGACCCTAGCTCCTTCCTTTCCTGCCCTGCTGAGGGAATAGTATTTCCAACTCTGAATTCTGTTCCTGCCAAATTGCCAATCAATTGTGAGGAGAGATAAGAACTCAGAAGTTTATCTCCGAGGCATCTTATCTTGCAAAGTTCACTGAAGACATTCTCTAACAAGACAAGGGAATCCTGAGTGAGAAGAAGATGCAATTCAGGAAGTAGTGGAGCAAATCCAAACAAGCAGTTTAGGAACTCTCAGTAAGGAGGCCCCACCCCAGGACTATGGAGGCCTCACTCCAGATGGAAACAGGAAGAAGGATGGTGCCCAGCATGGAGGCTTTCAGATGGAAATCCCAAAAGGCTGGAAGAAATTAAGGATGTGACCAAAGTAGACAACGTAAG
Source organism: Cabassous unicinctus (assembly GCA_029593785.1). Lineage (NCBI taxonomy): Eukaryota > Metazoa > Chordata > Mammalia > Cingulata > Chlamyphoridae > Cabassous > Cabassous unicinctus. Next base: position 32,097 of record JAQZBX010015768.1, read on the forward strand.
AGAAAAGAAAAGCAATGAGGAATTCCAGGAAAAAAACTTTGAAGAGAAAAAAATAAGTACATATATCAATTCTTAGAATAGTAGGGAATTTAGTGATAGGATGCCAGTCTTCTCCTCACAAGGTAGGAGGCCACAAGATCCTGCTGTATTTTAAGGTATTCAGGGCTACAATGACAACTAGGAAAGAAGCTACAATAATGATATTTCTACCATGGGAAGAGTGTGCAGGAGAGCTGGGGAGTCTAAGAAGCTCACTCTGTCCAGCAGGTGGTAAGAGATGAGGGCAGGGGCCACTGGAGGGGGGAGCAGAGGGCAGCAGCTCTCTCTTTCCTTTTATTTTGACTCCTTCTACACTATCTTACTCTTTAGCCATGTATATATTATATTTTGCAAAATGAATTAAAATTAGTCAGAAATAACTGTGGGAAGTGCCTCTGTTTCAGTGGCACAAGTTCTGGGTCTAATTGGTTGACAATGGATAAAAGTGAACATCCTGGCCCTTCCACCCTTCTGCCCCTCAAACAAGAGGCAAGAGGTTATGGAATTTGGTGCAGATGTAATTTTCTGTCTAGAGCAGAGCCAACTGTATGGTTGGGATTGTCCAGGGCAGTGAGGGGCACATCTGCACTAGTGTCAGGATGGGGCATCATGAAGTCCAGAATCTGGTCTTGGACCAGCTGTACACTCTGGAAATAAACTTCCTTGGATGATGCAAGTGTGAGGGACATCAGCCATGATCCTGAGGTTGTTGTAGCCAGCCAGAAGTAACCCAAACAGCACTCTTGGGAGCACAGATGAACAAAGTTTTATTATGCGTGGGCCCAGAGGAGAGTTCACTCTCCAAATTCTGAGCCCTGTTTTCCAATTTTCATAAGTTTATATAGGTGCACTCAGTGGGTAAATTCCTGAGCAAGTGGGCAGGAAGGGTTACAAAGGCAGAGAAGCAAGGTTAGCTTATCTTTCTAAAAGCAAAAGGTCATTAGGGAGAAAAAGAGTCATTATCTGTATAGAGTTGTAAATTTCAATTCAAAGGGGGCAGCATGGGGTGCTTATCTTCCTGATGTGGATTCCATGGAGAAAAGGGGAGGAAGGAGGGGAGAGAGGGACCTGGGACTGAGGGGAGTTTATTTTTTTAAAGCTGTGGGTTTCTGCTGAGGGTGAGGTTGGGGTCCCAGCACTTCCCTCATCAAGTTGACCAGTGTAGATTCTGCCAGGTTGCTGCCATCAGAGAGCAAAGGCCAGGCCCAGGGCAGAAAGGGGGCCAGGAGGCAGCATGGGGGTCCAAAGCGTCACCAACATCTTAATGCCCTGCAAATACCCATGGGACAAGCAAACACCACACCTTAGTGGGCAGAGGTTCCTGTAGCTGGGCACTGGGAATAGACTCCAGCCACATTTGGAAATCTGGGTTCCCATCTGGGCTCAGCCCTGACTGGCTGTGGGGCCCACACATCAGGAGTCACACTGTGCTCCCCTTTCCTGCCAGAGCCTGTCAGATGAGAGGACTAGTGCCTGGGCCTGAGGGGCTGGCCCCAGGGACACTTAATATGGTTGCTGGAAAGATGAAACTCATTAGCAGTTGTGTTTACAATGGCTGCAAATGGAGCACTGGTACAAGATTGAAAACTGAGAAGTATTAGCAAGAGCCTCAAAGAGGAGTCAATGCACAATGGTGCATTAAAGCAACACCAGGCATCAAGTGATTAGTAATTTACAGAACTAATATAAATAGAATTTTCACTGTTTCTCAGACTGAGCTCCAAGCCTTTGGTTAACCCTAGATAATGTCTAAAGGAACTCCACAGGTCCCATCAATAGCCCCATTTCACATGTGGGAAAACAGAGGCACAGAGAGGTCAGATGAATCTGCCCAAGGTCACACAGGAAGGTGGGTCTGGGTCTGGAAGTGAACCAGCTGAGAAGCCCTGAGAGATTCAGATGTCAGGACATTTAAAGGAAAAGGAGGAACAGATGCACAACAGGGTCACAGATAAGCCAGGATGGGCCTTGGCCCTGGCTTGGGTCCCAGCCCTGCCCCAGCCAGCTGTGTGGGCCACCAGCACCCTCACTATTATTCCAGCAGCTTTGAACTCATCAAAGAAGCCACAGAAGGGGGAGTGGTAGTGCTTGGACACACCACCTGGGGCAGAGGAGGAACTTAGAAAATATTAGCTTAACTAACCCAATGACATTTGAAAACACAAAATACTAGAAATATGTGATAATGACAGCTGCACAATATACTTCTTTCTAAGCCTGCCTATCCCACTGTTAGAAGGAAGCTGCACCACCTGTGGCCATGGGGGGTTCTTCCATCCCAGGGTACAGCTGTCTATGCTCTCAGTCTCCAAGGACCACCATCACACAGCCCTGCTCTCCCATTGTCAGAGCAGAGCAGGGGCTGAAAAGGTGAGTTGGTCCCACTGGCCATGGAGACAACAGTACCTGGGACACAGTGGCTTTGAGAGGGTCTCCTCTTCAAGGCCAGTGGTTCCCACAGTCCTTGGGTGGCCTCCAGGCTCTGCAGAGGGTCACATCTCTGACTTCCTGCTGAAAGCATGGCAGAGTCAGAGGGAGGGGAGGCTAGGAGCTCTAATGCCCTGCCTCCTTCACCCAGCACAATTCAGTCTTCCAAGCAGGTAAGAACATCTGCTGGCTGGAAGAGGGTATCACCACTGCTTCAATCCATTCCCCTTCTTTGCTTGGTCTGTCTTCAGTCTTAACCAACAAACCAGAATTATGAATCCTGGACACTCCCAAACCATTACACTGAGTTCAACAGCCCCTTCCACCTGGCTGCAACACGAGCTTGTCTCCCACCCAACTCTTGGCCCTGGCTGCATATGAAGCTCTAAACACAGAGTAGCTACCACAGCCCTATGTGGCCAATACTTGGTCACACAGAAGCCTCAAATCTCAATCTGAACATAGCCTTGGCTGCATCATTCTCACTCCCTCATGACAAATTGAACCAACAGCACCTGATGTTGACCTCTAGTCACCAGGGAAACCCCGAACATGCAAGTGGTGCACTATCCCTGCCTAACCAGAAGGATACAGGGTGATTGTGAAGCTTGCCAGATGCCAGCAGCCCACTCCAAAACCATGAGGAGCCTGGGCCTCATGACACCAGACAGCACAGGCCTGTCCCCAAACTGGGCATGAGCTTGGGGGTTGCCTGATGTCCCTGGAAGGCCTTGTTCTGAACTCAGGAGGAGGGATCTTTTGTGCCAGTGGAAGTTGGCAAAACCAGGTGCAGACCTGCTCCACTGTCAAGCTCATCTCCAATGCCAGGTGCTCCTGCCCAGGACAACAAGACACCCAGTCAGTCCAAGTCCAACCTCATTTCTCCAAGGGCAGATATGGCAAAATGTGGGAGAGCTGGAGTGCCACCCACCTGCACATTCACAAGTTTGCTACCAAGCATCCATCTGGACAAAGTGAGAGATACATCTGTGGGGAGTCCATGGGAACAGCTCCTGACGCCCAGGTGCCATCCCCCAGATGACACCCAAAGGCCATTTGAAAAGCCCCAGTGTCATGGGCCTGGCAGAATGACTCATGTGGATGGGACAAACCATCCCCAGTGGGCCACACCTCCCTCTGTGGGTGTTTTCAGGTGTGACCAAGCCCCTAGAGCATCTCTACCTGATCTGGTGACTTTTCTATCTACAGTAGAAGGACTAGAGCTCAGAGAATACCCAGGATGGAATGAGGCCTCCTCATCCTCCAGTGAAGGTTGCCTGCCCCTCTGGGTCTCTGCTGCCCCCTGCATGGTGGCCCCTGATGGGTGGGACTGCCACCTGCTGGACTCACACCTTCCCACAGGCTTCTCTCCCTGGTGATCCCTTGCTTGCTCTCCTTGCCCGTACATGGTAAGTGCTCAGGGCCTGCACACAGGAGATGCTTAAGTTGCATAGGTTGAACCAAGCTGACTGGCAATGTTTTGGCTCCACATGGTAAAGCAAAGCTTCTGTGTGTGCAGACTCTCCAATCAGGGTAGGGATGCCCATCAGACATGAGGCCCTGTCCTGGGGCCACCAGGTCACAGTAGATAAGGAACCCCCAGGGGACCTGAGGCAGCCCCTGGAGGGAAGACTCCTGGAGGGAGACCCCTGGGGAGAACAGCCCGAGGAGAGAATCCTGGGGAAAAAGCAGCTTGGAGGAAATTCCTGGGGTTCGGGAGGTTCATAAGGAGCTCCCCAGGAAGGGACAGCCTAATCAGAAAGCACTCTGGGTGAGGAGTGTCCAGGGGGAGCATCCTGTGAGGGAGTAGTTTGGGGAGAGCATCCTGGGGAGCAGTCTGGGTAGGGAGCAGCCTAGAGGGGAGCAGCTTGTGGGGGAGCATCCTGGGGAGGAGCAGCCCAGGGAGGGCACAGCTTGGGGGAAGCAGCCCCACCATCCACTCACCCTTTGGGCCTTGTTGGGGCTGGTGCCCACACCCAAAGTGAAATCCTGCAGCTTCTGGTGAACCTCTCTGGGGAAGTTCTGGCTCTTTGGACCCTCTGGACAGAGGGAGGAGGGTGGTGGATGCCTCGACAAGGACCATGAGGAGGAAGGTTATGGGAACAGGGACCCCCAAGTTTGCTCCCCCTTCCCCTCCACCTCTCTGTCCTCAGCCTGGGAAGAAGGTGTGACCAGCTGCCTCCCATAGACTCAGAGGTGCACAGGCAGAGGTGCTGGTCACCTGCAGACTCCAGGAGAAGGCCACAGGTCTAGGGCCCCAACAGGGCTCCTGACCCCCATGGGGCCCACTCATGAGCCTGGCTTCTTCATGGGGTCCCAAGACCCTGCCCACCACTCACACAAGCTTGGCACTCAGCTCCTTTTTGTGGAAGAGTTGTGTGTGTGTATAGGCAAAGGATCAGCTGTCAGTTATTCAGCCACTGCTGCTCTGGGAGTCCTGAAGGTGGAGCCAGAAAGGGCAGGACCCTGAGTGGGTGGATCCCAGCCTGGGCAGGAACCTGAGGGGACAGGACCCCAAGAAGGTGGGACTCTGAAGGTCTGGGACCCCAAGTGGGTGGCACTTGGAGTGAGCAGGAAGTGGGGTGGGGGGACCCAGATTGGGTGGGGCCTGATTGAGGGAGACTTGGAGTGGGGGGACATGCAG
>JAQZBX010015769.1:0-24453 GCA_029593785.1 Cabassous unicinctus
AGAACCTTAACTGATACACAGAAACCTGGCTCTGAGCACCCAGGAAGGCCACAGAAAAAGAAACACCATCATAGGAGAAAGAAAATGAGATGCATGTAGGAAGCGGTGGAGGAACAACAGAATTCTGGAACTGGAGGTCTTAGCAGTCACTTTCTCCAGCCCCCTCACTTTACACTCAAGAAAAGGCCCAGAGAGATGAGGGGCTTGCCTAGAACCACTTAGCAATTTGCTGGAGAGTGCTCTTCAGCAGCTGCACAGTCTCATTAGCTGCCTGCCCCTTTCTAGGGCAGGACTTTTGGTTCTAAACCTGCCAACCCATGAGAGAAAAGGATGTCAAGACTGAACACATTTTGCTCCAGGAGCTGAGCTACAGTCGGCACATATGCTTTGTTGGCCTCAGCTCAATTCTCCATCACTCTCCAGAACCTCCAAGAAAAATTATCCCAGGATAAGCCCAGTAATGATGGGAGTGGATTTAAATTCTGCAGCATCTGGTTCTGATTCCCAAATCCAGATTATGAGTCCACATGCCCTAAGACATCTGCACGACCATCACCACTCAGGCAGCACTCCATCTCGGCAGGCAGTTACAAATTCTCTACTAACATTACCGTCCTCACGAAATAGCAAATGCCAGCTTGATGCCACTGCCATCCAGAACCACTATGGAGCAAAGGTTCCAGGGCCCACCCAATGGCCTGCTTATGACAAACCTCAATTAGAACAAAGTTCACTAAAAGATTGCAGACAGACCCATGGGATTGTAGCAGAATTTGTACCATTCCCTGATGATGACAAAGAAGGGGAGAAAGGGGAAGCAGGATAATCTATATCTGTGCAGTGTAGAATTAAGAAACTGGGGACACAAATTTGTTCTCTTTTGCTGTAGCTGCTGTGACGGTCCCCTGGCTTGAGGGCCTCTGGGTAGACACAGAAGTCCTGACACGTAGCTCTGTCTTCACACACACACACGTGTTCAAACTGGACTTTGGCCCATGACACAACAAGCTGGGCTTATCTCAGGCCTGTGGATGGTGCAGTGTGGTGGCCTTGGAACTCATCTGCCCTTATGTGAGTCCCCTCATATCAGGACCTGTTTTGGTTTGCTAAAGCTGCCAGGAGCAAAATACCAGAAATGGGTTGGCTTTTGCAATAGGGATTTATTAGGGGAAAACCTTACAGTTCCGAGGCTGTGAAAATATCCAAATTAAGGCATCATAGAAGACGCCCTCTCACCAAACTGCAGCTGAGGGCGATCCTGGACTCCTGCCACGTGGTAAGGCAAAATGGCAGTCGGATTCTGCCTTCTCCTCCAGGCTCCTTCTCCCCAAGCTCAGCTGTGGGCATGTGGCTCGTCTCTCCTTGTTTCAGGCTGCTCCACTGTTTCCAGCCTCTGGCCTCTCTCTCAGCCTCTCTCAGTTTCTGACTTTCTGGAGCTATAGGAGACCCTGGAGTCTTCTCTCACAGGGCAGGGTAAAAGGGCAGCTGTCTTTCTCTGTGTGTTGCTGCTTTCAGTTCTCAGCTTATATAAGACTCCAGAAAGAGGGCAGAGACCCATCTGGGTCACACCTCACTGACACAGTCCAAAGGGCCTAAAGTGATCTAATCAAAGTGGTCTAATCAAAAGATCCCATAATTGAATTTAACCAAAAGGTCCCATATACCTTACACACACAGGAATGGGTTCACTTAAGAACATAATTTTCTGGGGTCCACAAAAGACTCAAACCAGCATAGGGCCTTAGACTCCCAATTCCTAATCCTGGGGACTCACTAATCATTTGGCTATCTCCATACCCACAACCCTTGAACAGTTACTAATTTCTTTTCTTAATAAGGTTTACAGAACACACTTTGATATTTTTTTTATCCAAGAAACAAATGTCTCTATTATATAGGGGACCATCTGGGCTGCTATAGCTAGCTGACTGTGTTGCTGTCAACTCTTTTTTAGGGTTCATGAATCAGTTGCCAATAAGATATAAAAGGAAGTTGGCTCAAAGACTCTGCTTTCTTCCCTGCATTTTTCCCCAGCAGGAGAGCTGTATTGCATAGTCAAAATGGAGCATGTGAACACAAAAACAGAAAAGACACCTAAGCCTGGTGCCCTGGAAATGTCAGCTCCTGGTTCTAGATGCCTTGGAGGCGGGAGGTGGTGTCAGCTAACTCCCTAACCCTTGGGCCACCAGCTGGGCTAAGTAATATTGTGCGGTCTCTGACAGATTTAATATCTATGCAAAGGAGAAGGAAAAAAAAGAAGGTCAAAAGCAATATGCAAAGAAGGGAAGAAGAGTGAAAAAGAAGAGAAAGAACACAGCCAAGGACTGGGAATCCCAGGGACTCACCAATAACCAAGACAGCCAAGAGCACCTGCACTGGGCAGTGTGGGGAGCTGAGCACGAGGTACTATGAGGCTGTCCAGAGAAAGGAACGACATAAATAGGAAGCCTGGATGTTAATGGGAAGCCAAAAGCTGAAAAGGACAAGCATATGCTGATGCATGGAGAGAAGGGGACTTATGTGGATGCAGGTGACCAGGCCTGTGACTCCTCTCTCATTAGGGGGGAGGGGTCCAGAGGGGACTCAGTGGGTCATTTAGTTAGAAACATGTCCTGAGCATGCTCATACAGTTTTTACAGACACTGCAAAGAATCAGAAGTTATTGTAGAAAACTCCTCCCACGGGCAGATCCAGGTGCTGGTCACACTCAAGGGCAGACCATGTGCCTTAGTTTCCTAAAGCTGCCATAACAAAGAACCAAGAACCGGGAAACTTAAAACAATAGAAATTTACTGTCCCCCAGTTCTGAGGCTAGAATTAACGGAGGTGTCGGCAGAGCCGTGTTCCCTCCAAAGCCTGTAGGGTCCTGGCAGCAGTTTGCCGGCAATCCACAGCATCACTCAGTCTCGGCCTCCATCATATGGCCTTCTTCTCTGTCCATGTCCAGTTCTACACTTCTTACAGACTCCACCCTAATCCAGTTTGGTCTCATCTTAACGAATAACATTTTCAAAGACCCTATTTCTAAATAGGATCATATTCACAGAACCAGGGGTAAGGACTTGAACGTATCTTTTGGGGGAACACAATTCAAGCCACAGCACCATGCAAACAGGGTGACCTTGGCCATAAACCTCCTGGTGATGAGAAGCAGACTAAAATTAAATAAATGTGTGTGGTTAATTGCTCCCACCAAGGTATTCAGCCCAAACTCTGTTTACTGCAGACGGGCACACAAGCTTTCCCAATCTCCCACCACTGTCCCCTACCATCCTCAGACCAAGAGGGAAGGAGAAAAGCAATTTCCATTCCCCAAAAATTTATGGCAAAGAAAGTGTAGGATTTGCACTTTTTTGTTGGGGAAATGATGTGTGTTTGTGTGTGAGCAAGAATTTACATTTTTACAAATCTGCCTTTGTGACTCAAGGCAACTTAAAGAAACTAGAAAATGAAATCATCCTCCAAATTGTCTCCCAGTGGGCCCCCAGCGGTCCCTGGCTCTAGGAGCAAAAATGAAAGTTTAGTCGTCCCACTCCACTGCCAGGCCAAGTAAGGCTGCCAGGTACCTCTTCCCGGCAGCCTCCAAAGGCAGTGCTGGACCTTTGGGCCTCCCAGTGATCTGCGAGCAGAAATGCAAATAAGGTTTTAATGAACAACAAAAATTATTTTTGGTAAGGCCCCTTTGTTCGTAACATCAGGTGCATTTTTCAGTTCTCACACACCCAAAACATTCTCAGGCCTAAAATCTCAGAAAAACTGCTAATTTCATCCATCCCCTGGAAGGAATGGCTGTGATCATGGGGAACTCAGTCTGGCAAAGCCCAAGAGCCATCTTCTGTAAAATCTGTGTTTAAGGATGAGTTACAATTTCCAACAACCAGGGATATGTGAGTGAAGATTTTGTAACTATTTTATCTCCTTAAAAGACTTCAGGATTCCAGAGTAATGAAGAGTGAAAACAAATAAATTTTTAAGCAAATAAAATTTCACTGCTGTGAAATTAGGGCACTGCTGTTGCCCCACCATGGACAGAAAGGCAGAGATAGGCAGTGTGCAGGAGACGGAAAAGGGTCAAGAAGGAGAGGCGACAGGCGCAGAGGTAGTTCCGTGGCAGAACGTCTGCTTCCCACGTACGAGGTCCTGGGTTCAATCCCTGGTACCTCCTAAAAACAAAGAAAGAAACGAAAAAACCAACTTTCATTGGGAAGCAGATGTAGCTCAGTGGTTGAGTGCCTTTTCCCATGTACAAGGTCCTGGGTTCAATCCCTGGTACCTCCTAAAAAGAAAAAAGAAAGAGAGGTGGTGCAGCAAAGGTGGAGAACCTCTATTTGTAAATCAGAGGAGCCAGAAGAGCCCAGAGTAGACATTGCAGGGCTAGGTGAGGTCTCTTTCCCTCTCAGGTAGCCCCCAGCACAGAGAAAGTTGATCAAGTTGAACAAAGAGTAGCAGCAGGATAGAACTAGAGAAAACATGTTTTAATAAGATAGCCTGAGTCTAGACCTGGGCTAGACTAAATGAAGGAGGCTGGACAGAAATACCCAGTCCAAATCAATACACACTTAATCAGTGTCTACACCTAGTTCTGGAGACAAAAGTTAAAAAGACAGCCCCTGGCGGATGTGGCTCAAATAGCTAGGTGTCTGTTTCCCATATGGAGGGACCTGGGTTCGATCCCTGGGACCTCCCGGTAAAAATAAAGAAAAAATATAGAAGGTGAGCGGGCACACCGTCAGGACCCACAAGCGAGTGTGCCCCCAGGCCCCGCCAAACCACGCAGCAAGATGATGATGTAACAGGAGAGAGACGCAGGGGAGAGCCAAGACAAGACACACCAAAAAACCAGGAACTGAGGTGGCATAGGTGGCAGAATGCCTTCTCTCCCAGATCGGAGGTTCCCAGGATCGAATCCCAGTGAAGACAGGAGGAGAAGGATGAGAGGAGAGGGCAGAAGACAGACACAGAGAACTGCCCAACAAATGGATGCAAAAACGGGGTGGGGGGGTGCTTAAAATGGATAAAAAGTAAATGAATAAATAAATCTAAAACAAAAAACAAAAAACAGCCCCTGCCCTCTATGTGCCAGTAACAGAGGCCCTTATAAATCCTTCAACTGGAGTAATTTAATTGTTAAGAAAGACAATGGCCTCAGAGAGTCAGATGGTGATGGAAGGTTCCAGAACATTCTCGGAGCCCCAGTCACAGATAGGAGTGCCAAGGCCTGTGCTGACAGAAGCGGGCAGCACAGTCTATCCTTGTGCCTGTGCCATCCCTGACCCTCTGAGACAACTTATGAGAATGTGTGGGTCCTGTGTTGCCTCTACTTTCCGAGTAACAGAGCAGATGGCGTGAGCGTTTCTCAGTACCTGGGAGTTCTCCCAGGTACAGCACCTGCCAGAGCAGGCCAATTCCTGGCCCTGCTCCCACAGCCAGGCCACCACCATCCCCAAAGCCACGAGCTACCTCTTTTTATTTTTTTAAGAGACGAAACCTGCAGCCTTCTGGGTTCACAAGCCAAATGCAGGCCACCAAAGAGATCTCATTCATTCCACTCCTGGCTCCAGCCTGAGAGCCACCAACCATAAGTCAAGCATTCAACATGTGTTTACTGTACCCTTCTAAGTTCTCTGCCAGGAGTCCCAGTGGATGCATAGATCAGACAATAAAGGCCTGCCCTCCATCAGCTTCTAATTCATCAGAGACACACAAGCAAATGAGTGACCCAATAATGGTGAGCCTGGAGTTAGACAGAATGTGGAAGAGTGTGTATGCCCCAGTGAGTGGTATGCCAGGAGGAAAAGAAGAGTTTACAAAGTGAAGGCCAGAAAAGGGGTGGCAGAGGGCAGGAGGCAGAAGGCACTGGAAAGGCAGGCCCAGGGTATGGGCAAGGGCTGGGAGACTTGCAGAAGCGATGAAAACGGTCACTGGAGGTGAGGTTTAAAAAAAAAAAAAAAACTGACAGCACCTGACGATGACAAGGGCGGGCACAATTCAGACTACACGTCTCCAGGAGAACAAGGCTCCAGGGGAATTTGTCTGCAGACTTATTGGGAGGGAAATAAGCAGCTGAAAACACGTCCAGAGAAGAAGGCACAGAGCAGTGTGGGTCTAAGGGTGAGAGAGAGGCCAGGCAGCCAGAGGGCCCACATTCAGGGAAGAAACCAAGGATGGCTGCAGAGGAGGCGAGGAGGTTAAAAGTCCCCAAAATTCAGAAGGGAACTCTTTCCAGACATTGCCTCAAGACCAGTATAGGCTGAAACTCCAATTACCTGATAAAGGCCTCAGAACATTCACTGCCTTTATTGTCTGATTAGCAACACTAACGTCAAGGAAAAGATGCTTTGGTGCCTCATAACCTTCATCCCCAACAGGCCTCGAAACCTCACCAAGCAGCTGGTATTGGGGACAGTGCCTTCTTGTTTTAAGCCATCTCTGAATTCTGCAGCCTTCTCTTCTCTCTGGAAACATGACTGTGGTGGAAATACGATGATGCTGAAGCCTTCTCCTTCAGGGCCAGGTATGGAAGAACCACAAGCCAACACCTCAGTGCAAGCAAGGGTGACGCTGCAGGAGTCACACAGACATTAGGCCTTAAAGGGTGTGTTCTCTCCAGGTGTAGCCAGCACTTCTTTCCAACCTGTCCCTCTGCAGGAAACAGCTCTGCTAACAAGACAGCTCTTGCACCCCAGGGTTGTTGCCAGTCTTCTTTTTTAACAACTAGTTTCCAAGGTTTCAAAGTATCAGGGTCCAGTAGAAAATGCATGTGCCAAACTGCCTGGAGAGCCACTCCATGAGAACTAGCCAGAAGCAGGTCAGAAAGGAGTTACCAAGTCAACCAGAAATGTGCCAAGCCGAGGGAACCTGAAGCCAAGTGTTAACGAGACCCCCTACTACCTGCCAGGCACTGTCCTGGGCTATGGAGAAACAAAGGTGAACTGGAAGAGGCCCCTGCTCCAGGGGGCTTCCTTCTACTCTGGCTGCAAGGCAATGGAGAAAGTATAAAAAGGCAGGGAAGAAAGGGAGACCGGAGTTGCAGGTATCACTTCACATCTGAATGTGAGATGCCAGAAGCCAAACAAATGGAAGACAAGTGTGAGGTGCAGGGATGGAACAGCTCAGCACCCTCACCCTCACCTCCGGGCCAAAGGAGGGTTTCAAAAGACAGGCTGTGGTTAATCCCAAGCAGCCCACCATTTCACCTAAACCACCCCCTTTTCCCCAGGCTTGAGAACCTAAGAAATTTACTCAAGTTCCAATAACAGAGTCTGTGACAGGCTGGAACTGGCTGAAATCTCCCAGCTATAAAGTCACCTCACCAAGCAAAACTCCCTCTCGGTAAGTAGGGACTTGTTATCATCTGTCTGGAGCCCTTAAAACTCTCTGAAAGCAAATGCTGCTGTGAATCCAAAGACATTTCAAGGTGAGAGGATGCACCTCATCTTTCCTGGGGATACTGATAATTAATTTTATTTGTAAATTGTCAAAAATCAGTCTTTAAAAATGACTCTAGATATAAAAACTTTAATAATTCAGGAGTGGATGTAGCTTGGTGGTCGAACATCTGCTTCCCATGTACGAGGTCCTGGGTTCAATCCCCAGTACCTCCTAAAAAAAAAAATAAATAAATAACAACTCAAAATCAGAAAGGATTGGTAATGAAACTTTGATCTTTTCAAAGAATGGTTTCATCTGTGTTTATATAAATGAGACAGTCTGCAAACAAGACTAAACCAAGCTGGCGCTCAGAGAGTTTTACAAGTAAACACTGTTCATTTTTTATGGGCTGGAAATAGATATCACTTCACTTTATGAACTCCTATAGAACACTTTCATTTCCCACTTAAACATCCATATGAAAATTTTAAAAATACATATATACCTAATGATTAAAAGCTAGGAAGCTTATCCAGAAAAAGTAATTTTATTCCATTATGTGTCACTGTATTTTCAATTTTTTAGCAATGAACCTGTATCACTTTATAAGCAGAAAAACTAATTTAAAAAGAAGAAATAGAATTTCATCTTCTAAAAAAGGATATACAGAATGTTTAGAATCTTGTTATAACTCCAATCAGAAATTCCAACTCTAAATATTTTATTTATATAAGGAAAAGTAATCCTTTGGATAGAAACATTATCCACTGTTATCAGAGTTGAACAATCTACAGACAGTGACTACAATTAGAAAAAAGGCATGGATACAGGGGATTCACAGAACCAGGTGAAATTCCAGCTCCAGTCCATACCAGCTGTGCAAACTTGGGCAAGTTTGATAACCTCTCTGATCTGGTTTCCTCATCTGTAAAACGTCAATTGTGAGGACTAAAGAGCTCTCTGGGCAGTAAAAGGTCATGTGCCTGAAGGTATGGAAAGCCACAGAGTAAGCTCAGGGCATCTTCCACATGTGACAAATGTACTCAAAACTGGTGGCTGATATAAACTTGCTCAGTAATTTGAAATATTTTCATTTGAAAACAAATGCAGATATAAAATGGAAAAGGATACGAAAGCCCATAAATTTTTAGAGTGAAAAACAAGACTTAAAAGAAATGTGCTCATGGCCAGCCACATCTATCCTTGCTCCCAGACCTCTGGCAGGATAACCCATTGGAGGTACGTGTAAGAGGACCTCTATAAAGCACCTAGAATAGGGGTCGGCCCCACTGTGGGCACTCATTGAATGCTACCTACTATTATTGCCCCAAATAGGTATGTACAGTTAAATTATAAAGACATGCCATCATATTCTTCAGTCTAGGCATGACGGTGGTACACGTCTTTTAAGTGCTGTAGATTAAGTGCCCAATTCATTATAACGGGTGTCAATATGTGCTGAGCCATCAATATGGTTCATCAGGTCAAAAAATACTTAAGGAATATAAGTAGCTGGAAAGAAGACCAATGCACAGCGCACACACATATGCTGTGTGCAATGAAACTGGTGTGTTTTAGATTTCTGCTTTAACTGTTCAGGAACAAAATCAGTGTGGCAGGGTTACTGACTATTTGGTTTCAAGAGAGGGAGAAGAAAGGAAGAGGGTACGAGACTTGGAATTGTTACTGTCATTCGAATTCAAAGAACATAGAACTGTTTTATTATTAGAAACTGGAATCTTGCCATTCTCATGTGGGCTCTGGACAGGACCTGACCCAGAATTGGGACTGACTGCATTTAGCTTCCTAGATAAGGATGGGTGCGTGTTGGGAACCTGGAAAGTGGAGGCCAACACAGGATCATTGGAACACCTGATTCTGATCAAACATCTATTAGTCAATGAGCTGCACAAACCACTCACTTAATTTCACTTGTTCTTGAATTACTTATCTTCCCAAGTGGAAGAGAATTACTCTCTGATTAACTGCTCTGCTTCAGGGGCTACTTCAGAGAACTCCAAGCCTGACAGAGTTTGCTGGAGCTCTGTATTACCTGCCACCCTCTGGCCAAGCCAAAAAAGGAAAGTAACAACAAATAAAGTATTTCTGAAGAAAGGGAATAGTTAGCCTTCTAGAACACAAAAGACTCCCAAAACCCAAAGAAAAAAAAGATCTAAGTTCATTTAAAACATATTAGTATATTGCTTAATGGGTACAGAGTTTCTGTTTGGCGTAAGGAAAAGGTTTTGATAATGGATGGTGGTGATGGTTGCACAATATTATGAATGTAATTAATGCCAATGAATTGTACACTCAAAAATGGTTAAAATGGCAAATTTCATGATGTATATATGTTACCACAATAAAAAAGATTTTTAAAACACAGTAGCAGAGGTTTTCTGCATTGTTTTTTGGACATGCTCTGTTTTGCATCCCCTTCTATTCTAAATTAAGTAAAGTTTAATTTTCCCTTAAATGTCAACAATCTCAAAGTTCAATTCCCTCCTGAGGATTAAACCTAACATTCAAGGGCAGGGGAAGGGAGAATGCAGAATCCCTTCACTCCCAACTTTTGGGTGGTCCCCAAATCCTGTGTTTGAATTGCTTCTCTCTCGGCTCCAAATTCCTAAAGCAACCCATGCAAGATTTACACAAAGTTAGAAACAGGAGGAAGGTTAGAGATCATGCAGGTCTTTCTCACTTTACAGACAGGAAAGAAGCCGATCAAGCTTCTTTCCTAAGGTTACACGGTTACAAGCAGCCCTCCTCTCCAGGTATCCCTCTACCTGTCAAAGAGCCTTGTAGCGGGAGCTGCTCTAGCTGAACTCCTTAGCTGCTGAGTTCTATTTTAAGATAAGCCCTCTAGAAACCACTCATACAAAAACACCCGCATCTCACCCACCCTGCCATTCTCCTCGGGTCTTTGGGTCTTCCCCTCCCACCGCCTGCTTGCTCTCTAAGGCTCCCAGAACCATGCCTCCCGGGATTCCTTCCCAGCGCCTGGACGTGCTGGGCAGGGTAAAGCTATTAATGGTGGGAGACTGCACTGTGGCGCTTCTTCTAAAACCCTTGACCCAGCCATTCTTCCCACCAGCCCCGGTTGGCGAGAATAGAGAAAACTTACACAACCTCAGAGAATGAAGCCCTGCGAGTTCATTACACTTGTCAAATGTTGCCCAGTCTTTACGAGGTGGCCAGCTTTCCTCAGCCCTGCTCTCTCCCTCCCTTAATTCTTCTATTCAGAAGCTTTCTGTCCTCTAATCCAACACCATTCGGACCACCTCTGTCCCAGTCCTGCCGAATTGGAAACCATGACTGCCCTCAACCTGGCGCCGTCCCTCTGGATGAGTAACAGGAAAACTTGTGCCCTGCCCCGTCCAAGAGGCTGGAGATGCCGGGAAAGCGAGGTCTGCCACCTGCATGGAGTCTTCAGGTTAGGACCCCAGGAAGGTGGGGGACGCCGCGGATCCCAGAGCGCAAAAGAGGAAACCACGCGCGTCTTTCCTCCACGGCCTTGCTTATCCTTCTCCTCCCCCTTCACTATTCCTCGCCTCCCGCCACCTTCCACTTGGACCCCCATCACCTAGTTTCCCTCCCCTCCTCATTTCCGGCCTCTCCCTACTTCCTCTTGCAAATAAGGCGCACCAGTCGTGTTTCCACTTTGTAGCCAATTATGTCTAAATGCAACCCACCACAGATGCTGACATTTTAAATGTTTAGTTGTTATAGTTACTTGACTAATTGCCGGGCCCGACAGCGGCGCTTCTTCTTCGCCTCCCGCCCGCAGGAGAGGAGGGGGCGGGGAAAGTATGATGGTAGATGGAGTTTAGCCGCCACCGGGGGTCTAGGACGCTCGGCCGGCTTTGTCTGGCGAGAGGGCCCTGCCCCGGGAACCAGCGGTCCCTCCGCCTCCCCACCAGGACCCTGGGATCCCGTGAACTGTCACCTACCCTAGGACAAGGGAATCGGTGAAGGTCTGACCTGCAGGTGTGCCGCGGGTGGCCGCCCTGTCCTTCCACACTCGCAATTTGAGGAAAGTGGGGTGACATTTTATAGAAATTGGGGAAGGAGATGGAGAGGCGCGCGTTTGGAGCAAAAGAAAAGAGTTAGAAACCGCCGCCGGTTACTCACGTGCCAGATGGCGAAGAAGATGAGCGCAGCGCACAGCACCAGCGAGAGCATGTAGCAGAAAGCAGCGAAAGTGAAGGCCATGGCCGACGGCCCCTGGGCTCCCCTCACCCCTACTCCCAACCACACAAGGCCCTCCCAGGAGGCCAATGCCCCCCTCTAGGAAGGCACTCCTTAAAAAAGGTATAAGGGCAAAAAGGAGCCACGTCTACACCGTTCCCTCGAGGACAGTGGTCAGAAGAAATCACGCCAAATGTAAAGAGAGATTCGAGAGTCAGCGGCTATAAGGATTCCCGCAGGCTCCGGCGACCCGGGATGCCACCACGCCCGCCAAGACGCAAAGGTGCGTCGAGTGTCTTTGGCGGGAACTGTCCCCCAAATGAAGAAATCGAAAAGCAGAGGACTCCTGCAGATTAGTGCCAAGCAGCCAGCCCCTCGAGACAAATACAGCGAGGGGTGCGAGGCCTCCACGGAGGACGGAGTGAAAGGTTCCCGTCCCCCCGAACCCGCTCTGGGTGAAAGAGAAGATGAACCCCGGGGGAGCTTCCTTTGCTTTCCGCGCCTAAGCCGAAGAGGAGAGGAGAGCGCGCGGCTCAGAATCTTCACGCGCCACCGAGGCGCAAACGGGCTGCAACTAGCAAGATGCCCGGCTGCAAGCCAAGCACCTCCGAAATCCCAGAGACGACAGCGGCCCTTTCCCCGGAGTACAGGTCTTCCAGGTACCCTGGAGGAGACGCGATGTGCTTCTCCGGTGCGCTCCTCCGCTTAGTCCCACGCCCCGGACGCGGCTTCCAGCACGGCTGTGCGCTCCGAGACACGCCCGGCCCCGGTCCCAACCGCGGCCCCGACCCGCGGGCCTCGGTAGTCCAAGTTCCCGGGAAACTGGGGGTCGGACCGGGGCGGGGACGGGCTCCAGCCCTGCGGTCCGGTTCCCGCCCCGGCGGCTGTAGCGGCGGGTTTCAGGCCAAGCGCCGCTCGCAGCGGAGCTCGCTCCACCTGCTGCTGTCTCCTCCTCTGCCGCTGCGAGAACTGAAGCAGCGCGTCCCGGGATCCCCTCCTTTTCGGCACCCCACCCTCGGCTCCCGCTCCACCGAGCACGCCCTCCCCGGCGGGCGGAGACTGCGGCGGCGGGGGCTGGGTGGGTGGCCAAGCCCCGCTGGGCGCTCCGTCGCCGCCGCCGCTGCAGTTGTGCGCGCCGGTCTTGCCCGCGAAACTTGAGGCCAGCGGCGCAGGCGGGGCCCGGGAGGACCCGCGGAGGTGAGGGCGAGGTGGGGGCGGAGTTGGGAGGAGCAGGGACTCTTTGAACACGTGCGTCTGAAGGAGAGGGAAGCTGCGGAAGGGTATGATGTGTGTCTCCTGCTAAATGCGACAGCCGATCTTATCGGTTCTCTCGGTTTCGCCTATGGGGGCGAGAGGTGAAGTGGGGTGCGGGGATTTGTAGTGTTTTGGTTGGGGGGGCGGGGAGATCAGTCACGGTACAAGCTCTTGGACCCTAGAGGAGCTCAGGTGGGTTTGCAGCGGTGCTTGCAGCCTGGTACCACCATCTGACCTTGAGACTAAGGGAATGTAAATTTGGTGGATTATTCTGGGCTCAGTGTTGTTCCTGTTGGCTGGTGGAACTGTAAAGAGCGTACATATGCTTTTGGAGTCAGACCCCTTTGTAGCTGCAAGTTTCGTAACCTCTTTAAACCTCCATTTCCTAATCTGAAAAATAGGGATAAGAGTAGTACGCACCTCATAAAGGATTGAATGGGAATGTAAGAACCTAGCACAGAGCCTGGCACATAGTCGGTAGGGAATATTATCTGCACGTTCAGCCTAGGAGCTTGGAAATGCGCCTGCCTTTTAAGGGATTTCTTGATATAGCAGTGAAAGAGGTCCCATACAATCATTCCAGACGGAACATGAGTTACGGGTAAGTCAGTAAGTTCAGAAAGCAAGGAGACATACCCTGAAAGAAGATTGGCAAATCCTGGTAGAAGACTAGAACCACATCACAGTTTGGAGTGAATATCAGAACACCTGGTACCTTGTACAGGGTGAGCCCTACATAAATAGTTGACTGATTCTAAACCTGGTTTGCTAGCTGCCCTGTTCACAAATGCAATTCCAATTATTTTAGAGCTGGAAGGGATGAATTTCACAGCAAATGGAACAGCCGGGTTTTACTAAGAGTCTTGTAACTGGCTAGTGACAGGATTAAAATCAGGGCTGCAGACTCCAATCCAGGGTTCTTTCTAGTACATCCCAAGCATTCCAGGAACTGTTTGGTCATACTTCCAATTTGGAAAACTGGATGATTTTCACTGGGATGTGGGGAAATGAGAGCAAGTCAGATCAGCATTTAATTGTCCCTCTGGGTCAGGACCAGCTAAATACTTTGTGAGGCAAGTGCAAAATGAAGATGTGGGACTTCTTGTTTAAAAATTGTTAAGAATTTCAAGATGGCAGCAGCAGAGCTTTAACCAAGCTGGTGCAACTGCAGAAGTGGCACACCCATGTAGCTGGCCATGCTCTGGTTATGGTCCTTATCACTTTCTTTGTTACATATTTCTTCCCATATAAATTCTCATTAAAGAAAATTTGAAAGTACAGAAATCGAAAATGATGAAACAGGCACCATAGTTTTGCTACTCTAAGACACTCCCAACATAATAGTAGTGTATTATTTCTTTCCTGCTTTGCTTTTTTTAATATTTTTTACTCTGTATATATTGTTTCTTTTCATTGTTGCAACTATACTGTATAAAATTTTATAACACCAAAACAATAAGATAATATCAAAGAAAAATTTAATAATTCAAGTATTTTGAGTGCCTTTGGGGGTTTGTCTTTTGTTTCTGCTGGTTCTCATTTATGAAATCATAGTTCCTCATGTTTCCAGTAATTTTTTACTGTTTGCCAAACATTGTTTTGGAAAGTTATTTGCAGAAATCTGAGGCCTAAAATGATGTTTCTCCAAGGAGAATTTTCTACTTCTTTTGTCAGGTGTCTGGGGAAAGTAGCACTCCAGAATTACCTTAATCCAAAATTAGGGTTTGAGATCTTCTGGGCTAACCAGATGACTGTAGTATGTAAAGTCTGGTTTGTTTCTCGTTCATCCTTATTCATATGAAGCAGTCCTTTTGGATTCCAGGCCAAGGAAGGTGACATATCATCATGTCCCCAGCCTTGGTGATCCTTGGACTCTGAATTTTGTCCTCAGTCCCACAAGCAATGAAAGTACAGTTCGGCCTCTCAGCCACTTCTTCCAGATTAGCAAATGCCACTAAGGCAATATTGGTCCAGAGTATTACGCTGACATTTCTGGATTCCTAACCAGTTTCAGAACTTGGCCCCAGTAATTCATGGCTGTCTTGATAGGTCTCTGATGCTTTTAAGATGTTTTTATATTTCATTCAACTTTTTAAGTTGTGTTCATTGGGAAGATTGGTCTGAATTATGTAGCCTCACATTACCAGAATCAAGAGTCTCTACATCAAAAGAAAATTTCAAACAAACAAAAAAAATTAATTGATTATCCTATACCCCTGATTTTCAAGTCTCAATCCATGTCATAGCCTTTGTTTTTCTTGACCTTTTCCCAGCCCAACTTTGCCTTGCTTTTGCAGTTACAAAATGGTATCTCAGGAAAGGTGATTGCAGTATTTTGATTTTAGAAAATAAGAACCCCGAGAAGCTACTATATATTGAGTCAACAAATTTTATTTAGTACCCATATATGCTGGTCACTGTGGGTGATCCACAAGGTTCCCAATCTAATTGGTGAAATAATAAAATAACTCCTCCACAAAGATGTATATAAAAAAAAAAGTACCTATGACACAGTAGAGAAAGGCATGTGAGAAAGTGATTGGAAGTAGAGGCTGAGTGACCATCCTACCTTGCTTTTTCTCCTGTAGACACTAAAAACTCAACTGCTTGATTTTTTCCCTAGGTACCTTGCAGCCAGAGATGAATGAATGACAGTTTGAACTCATGAGTTATATACTTTTTTTTTTTTGCCTGGTATGCACACTTGAGGCCTGGAGGTACAGCAGTCATCTTGTACCATGAGGAGGAAATCATTACATTAGGAATGGAGAAGTTAGGAAGAAAAAGGAAGCTAGGGCCATTGACGACATAACTGAGCCCTCCTAACAGCCCTGAACTTTCTGTTCCCTGACTTCTTGTTGCATGAGACAATAAAATTTCTCACTTTTTTAAGCCATGGAAGTAAGGTCTGCTGTTACTTGCAGGTAAACACAATTCTTAACTGATATGATAATTTAACAAGGGGGGGATTCTTATGTATCAGGAAATAGGAGTAATCAATTTAGGACTGATGTGAAATCTCCATGATACCATCAATGTCCCAAGCTACTTGTATCTTCCTGACTTGCCATCCTTAGCATAAGGTGTGCTCCTTATGGTCACAAGAAGGCTGCATCACTCCAGACATCATGTTCACATTGCAGGCAAGAAGAAAAAAAAAGAGCCAACCGTTTTCAGCCCAGAAGGGCTTGTATTTTAGGGAAAGGAAAGGGAGCCCTCTCCAGGGATCTCCTACATCTCATTGGCCAGAATGCTGGCACTTGCCACCTCCACCTAGTTGCAAGTGAATCTGAGAAGATGTCTTTTCTCATTCCAGTATTTATAAACTAGGAAGGCAAAGGAAAAGGGGATTTGAGTGGCTTTTGAATAGCCAACCCACATTTCTGCCACACTGCTGTAGTGGAGTTTTCTGTCACACGCAGCCTGATGCAATTCCCAGGTGCTGCAAGCAGTGCTAACCACCGTATATAAGAAGAGGGACAGAAGACTTTGGGATACTTTAATCAGGAGAGGGTTCACAAAGAAGGTAGCAACTTTAGGCAAATTTCTTCAGACTTCCTCTGCTCTTAAGTTTGATTGTTCCATGTTTTCCTGACATATTCTTAACCTATTCTGGCTTCCCCTAAGTTTATGTACAAAGGCTATATACAAAGGCTGTGAGCCTCCTCCCGTCCCATCACTAGTCCCATTCTGCCCACAAGACAATTAGGCCAGACCCTTCATTTTGCACAGAATTCAAGAGTATCTCTTAACTGACATTTTCCCCTATAAATGACTGCTGTGAACTTTCCAGTACTCTCTTTCTGCTTCCCAGACAAGCCATGTCAGAAAACAAAAAAGCATGCCACCCTACAGCTCAAACCCAGCTCACCGAGTTCTCTCCCAACCACCATCCAAACACTCCCCCCCCAGTCCCAAGCAGAAAAAGCCTCCACCCTGGCTAGCCTCGACCCCCCATATCCTGAGACTCTCTTTCCTAAGTCTCTGTCTGTGTCTCTGGTGGGTTTGAATGTTGGAATGTGTTGAGGATTTGTGGTTGTTTGTTTGTTGTTTTTTAAAAAAAACAAACAAACACTATTTTATTATCAAATTTCAAAATACAGAAGAGTAAAGAGCATCGTGAACTCTACCTACCTACCTGTCACCTGGGTTAATGCTAACACCTGTTAATGTTCTCTCTGGTTGTCCCAAAATTGTATTTTACTGCTGATTTGTTCAAACCAGGATCTAAAGATTTCCCCTTCACTCCTCATCCTCCAGGACAATTAACCCTTTTCTTGCATATAATTCATGTAATCACAATTTTTTAAAAAATGGAAGTCATGTGCTTGCCATTGCCCACCTCTGCTGAGCACTAGTAGTCAATGTCTGTTGCTCTGCAAACCCTCGTATAACTAAGTTAGTGTTGTCTGGCTTAAGACTATGTCTACTTAACTCTACTTCCTCACATATGTGGGAAACCTGTGAATTGCAAGCTTGCACGTACTGGAAAAATCGCCTCTTTGTTTTCTTTAACTTAAATCTAACTTTAAGCAGGAAATTCAGTATCAGCCTTCACTGGGGCTCCCCATAAGGACGGGCTAAAGTTGCAGGGAATTCTATAGCACGGGGTAGCTCCTCTGCCATTGGTCATCGGCCCACACTGATTCCTCGGAGACATCCCAGCCTGACTGGTCCTTCATTCCTGTACCTCTGGCCTTGGGCTGCCTCCACACTGAGGAGGTTGGAAGCCCCTGTGTCTGGCTCCAGCCTCTCTGGGTACCACAGCCTTGTTTCTGAGGTCTTGCCTTCTCTGAGAGTTGCAGTGTATGGGGTCACCTGTCATCTAGACCCCCAACCTCAGCCTCTTTCCAGTCTGCGGAGCAATGCATCTTGCTTCCCTTTCACAGCTGTCAAAGGCATTCTGTCTCCTCTTCCATCCCTCCCCCTTAGGGACGTCTCCCAGAATCTCTTCAAAAGCTACATCTTTCCCCAAACTGTAAAAACCTTTGACTTCAAGGATCTTCTACTTTCCACCTTGCAATTTAATAAGCCAGTATTCATTGGTATAACTGCAGTGATATAATATACATACAATATTGGAACACTTCTGATTGGTAAATCGTATAAGTTATTGAAATAAACAGTAAAATTAATTAATAGTTAAATTCTAAATTAAACTCATTTGTTCAGGCTAATTGCCATAGGATGTCACAAGAAGCGATTGATAAATGTGCCTCCTGCGTGCTTGTTTATCACAAAGCACTTCAAGCTATTTACATCACAGTTTATCACTATACTGAAATCATGCATCTGCCACCAATTCTAAATTATTACTTTACTTGTTTTGTTGGTGCATTGTAATTCTTAAATAATTTTTATTTCTTTGGTGCAAAATAATTTGATTATTTTAGCAAAAATATAAGTGTCTCAACAGTGCTACACATGTAAGTATTGGATGTGAATGGTGACTCGCATGGTAATTGTAAAAGACATTCATCAGAATGGAAATCATGCTCTATCAACGTTCATGGGTAGAAAATTTTAATGCAGTTATCACTGAGGAAAACAGTCAAAAGATCAGTTTCACACAATAATATATTTGAAAGAATAATGTTTTCTAAATTTAACAAAATACAGATAAAATGATTAAAAATATTAAGAAAGTGCCCTTATACATTTTAACACTGTCAAGCACATGGTTTTTAAGCATGAAATAATCAATAGCCCTTAAAAAAAAAAAAAAAAAGAATATAAGCATACATTGCATTCTAGATTTTGGGTCCCACTTGTTGGGAAACAAATCTACTGAAATGCAAAAACAACTTATTTGAAAAATTGTAAATCAAGACAGTAAAAAAATTATCATCTATGAAACTTCAATTGTGTCACATAAAGGGGTTTCAATATTTTAAAATGAGATATTTAAAACTTGTGGAGTTGATGGAAGAATACATGAAATAATGTATCAAAAATTTATTGTCAGGGAGCAGATGTAGCTCAAATGGTTGAGCACCTGCTTCCCATGTATGAGGTCTTGGGTTCAACCCCTGGTATCTCAAAAAAAAAAAAAAAGTATTGTCACTGCTTGGAAATATGGTATTGATGAGGAATGTTTACACGGGAACCGTTTGTTCAGCGAGTGCAGTGTCTGTATAATAATAGAAAGTCTGGCGTTTCAGCCAAAATGTTAGAAACATTTCTGAACAGTTTTAATTTGGCCCCACGGCACTGTATTCATTGCCCCTGAATGATGCAATGAAAGATGTAAATCAATCATTTTAAATTTTTCCTGATAAACTTTATTTTTATCACCATACATCAAATAGAATTAAATAATACTTGACGATCTGCGAACTAAAATTAAAAACTGGAAGGACACTTGAACCTCGATGTACATAGCCTGTAATGCTGTAATGTAAAAAGAGTTCAGAAATCTTACATTCACTGTAGCATAACTTGTGAAATGGGAGCAAACATTTGGAAAAAGAAAAAGGAATTTAGAGAATGAGCCTCAATAAACAGTGTCCCAATAAAGATATCCATACTTTCTGTGGCTTTACAGGAAATAAGTGTTCATGTTGACAGCCTAATTCAACAATCAATAAAAATAATTAAACATATAAGGATAAATAAAAGAAACTATCTAGCAGTAAAGAAATATGATATACCACTTGAAACAAAACATAAATTCTAATAAAGTTATTAGAATAGCTGATAAGTTATGTGTAATGATTGATGACAAAAGCAAATAGCATAATGAATTTTTAAGTTGTGTTCAGTAAATGCTGTAACTTAGCAAACCAATTCAGCTCATCAACTTTGACATCCCATGGGGAGAGCCCCCAGCCAGCCCTGCATCCAGCTGATGCGCCATGGACCTCAGCTCTTCCAGGCCCAGGTGAGTCACCCCTGATTACAGACACCTGGGGGAGCAGTAAGGGCAGCCAACACCAAGGGAAGCAGAGACAAGTACCTGGCTGAGCCCAGAGCTCAGAATCACAAGCAAATAAAAGGTGGCTGTTATAAACCACTAAGTCTGGGGTGGTTAGTTATATAGTAATAGGTAACTGCAAAAGTTCTTTATTCACCAAGTGACCTTTGTATTTGGTATCCACTGTGGACAGAACTCGGGGTTCCTGGAAAGGAAAAGAATATAATGAAGCAGATTCTCTTCTACCTTAGATAAAATATGCCTCCACATCCTATACCTCCATTTGCTCTAATTCCTACCCACCCTGTCACAGCTCCCCCACTCCCAGTCCCCCACCCCAGACAAGCAGGGCCACAAAGGCTGTGGAGTCTGGATCAGAGGGCAGTATCCAGACCACCTAGGCCAAGTTTAGGGCCACTTGACCTCAAGTCACACAGCACTCACCCAGTCTTATAATTTAACTCTCAATGTGGCTGTCTCCCTCTATAAACTGGGAGGTCCTTGACATTAGAGAATCTTGTTTATTCATCTTTGAATCCTCAACACCCCTCACAGTGTCTGGCATATAATAGGTGCCCAGTGAATGCTGAATGAATGAATGTTGAATGAATGAATGAATACAGTCCTGTATCTCCCTTCGTTTATTTCCTTTTGAGCACTTGCCACACTGCAGGCACAATGAGCAGGACACAATTCCTGCCTGTAAGGACCTCAGAATCTAACAGCTGCACCGAAGCCATCTATTCCAGTAAAATAAGGTAAGCATGGCCAGCAGAGGACTGTAAATGGCCGTGTGTCCATGGAGGCGCCCAGCACAAGGCTCTGGACATCAAGTATGCCCGATAAGGGCATTTTTAATTGAACTGAATCAGATCTCAAGCTGGTTGGGGAGCTTTGGCCTAAATCCGCAAGCTGTGTGGCTTTGGGCAAGGCACTTGATCTCTCCTGACCCTCCCCAGAATGGCAGATCTGACATGAAAACCAGCTTCGCTGTGCAGACGGACACAGCAAAGGAACGAGCTACATTTTTTACCAATGAAGTAAACTGAGGGCCGGTGGGGATGGGAAAAGCCTCTAACCACAGAACTGAATTTCAGACACCCCTCTGGCCAGGAAGCAGAAGGCGACTAATGGGATGCAGCCTCCTGCTTGCTTTCCTCACTCATCTAAATGTCATCTTCCTGTGAATGCTGCCATCTGCAGAAAATTAAGTGATTTTCCTATTATTAGCACCCTTAAACAGGCACTGTAAACACATCCCAAACAATGAACCCTTGTTAGAAACATCCCATTTAGTTCAAGGGCCCTGGCTCCTTGCACACCTGGAGATGTATCAGCTATTTTAACAATTACGCTGAAGAGGCAGCTATCCTGTTGGGGGAATCATCTTTTTCAGAAATGGCATAGCTTGGGGATGTGGAGTTGGGGAGAACGGTGGGGAGCTTTCATGGTATATGGAAATCCTCCCAACTGCAGGTCCAAAACCCAGTCACCCCTTTAGCCCTTTATCCTCCTAAAGCATACAGCATTATCACTCACATGATAATTATGTGATGCCATTATTTGTTTTCCCATTTGCTCAATCAACTGGGAAACTCAAGGGCCTGAGCTTTGCTGTCAGACATGAAATATCTTCGCATTTTTCCACGTGCTGTGAGGCGGGTGTCATTCTTAATAATAATTTCAGGCATCCTACAGAAAATCTGAGGCTACTAAGTTTAGCCCTACAGCTAATAAGTATGTAGCTTGCAAGATTAATGTTGAATCTAATTTTACGGAGTCTGAATATTACTGCCATGGTTTCCTTTCCTTTTTGTACCCCTCCCAGGCACTGACTCAACATGTCCTGAGAATCCCGTCGCCTCTCATTTCATTCTACTGTCTTCGTTCCCTCTGTGAGCTACTAGAATTTCAGTGTTTTTTTAAAACAAACACACACTCTTCCCTTTCCTCCTGCCCCCAGTAGCTTCTAATCTGCTTTCTATCTCTGCAAATTTTTTATTTCTAGTCATCTCTTACAAGTGTCATCCTACAATATTTGTCCTGATATGCCTTGCTTATTTCAGAGCATAATGCTTTCAAGATTCGTCCATGTTGCAGCATGTTTCAGAACTTCATTCTTTCTTTTAGTGGAATAAGAGTCCATTGCATGTATGTATAACATTTTGTTTATCCATTCTAGTTGTTGATGGACACTTGAGATGTTTCTGCCTTTTGGCTATTGTGAATAATGCTGCTATAAATATTGTGGCACAGCTATCTGAGACCCTGTTTTTACTTTCTTTGATTAAATACATAGAAGAAGAACTGCCAGGTCATATGGAAATTCTGTATTTGACTTTTTTAGGAGACACCATATTGCTCTCTGCAAGAAGCCCTTAATAGCCAATTTTTTTTAAAAGAATGAAGCTGGAGGACTCACACTTCTCAATTTCAAAACTTATTACAAAGCTACAATGGTTGTGGTCTTGGCATAAGTTTAGACAAATAGATCAAGGGAATACATTTGAGAGTCCAGAAATAGACCTACACATCTATGGCCATTGGTTTTCAACAAGGGTGCTAAGTACATGCAGTGGGGAAAGAATAGTCTCTTCAGCAAACGGTGTAGGGAAAACTGGATATCTGCATGCAAAAGAATGAAGTTTGACCCCTACCTCATTCCATATCCAAAAACCAACTCAAAATGGATCAAGGACCTAAATATTAGAGCCCATTTGCTTGCTGTGGCAGTAATCACTGGACAGACCAGTCTGGTTATGAGTCAACATGGGAGTGGCACGGGAAGTACAGTTGGGTGGCCTTGAATGCCAACCAGGATTAAGTAAAAATAAATTCAAGGGAAGTTGGGGGAAGTGGTGTGGCTCAAGCAATTGGGTTCCCATCTACCATATAGGAGGTCCAGGGTTTGATTCCCGGGGCCTTCTGGTGAAAAGCAAGCTGGCCCGTGTGGCGAGCTGGCCCACGTGGCGAACTGGCTCATGCGGAGTGCTGCCCCGCGCAAGAGTGCTGCCCTGCGCAGAGAGCTGGCGCAGCAAGATGACGCAACAAAAAGAGACAGAGGAGAGACAATAAGAGACACAGCAGACCAGGGAACTGAGGTGGTGCAAGAAATTGAGCAGCCTTTCTCCACTCCAGAAGGTCCCAGGATCGGTTCCTAGTGCCACCTAAAAAGAAGACAAGCAAACACAGGTGAACACACAGAGAGCAGACAACGAGTACAAAACAATGGGGGGCAGGAGATAAATAAATCTTTAAAAAAGAAAAGAGAGAAGTTAGGGTCTGCTTTTTCCAACTGCCTCACACATGATATTTCTGCACATGTAACTTTAGGCAGGAACTGTTTCTGGGGCAAGACACCTACAGATCTTAAAGGGAAACATAAGGCATAAGAAGCCCCAGAAGCTCCTCCAGGCTCTGAACAC
Organism: Cabassous unicinctus; assembly: GCA_029593785.1. Lineage (NCBI taxonomy): Eukaryota > Metazoa > Chordata > Mammalia > Cingulata > Chlamyphoridae > Cabassous > Cabassous unicinctus. Next base: position 23,152 of record JAQZBX010015769.1, read on the forward strand.
AGCTGCCACAAATGCAGCAGGACGCCCATGACCTGGTTCTTTTTTATGATTGGGGGACCGGGGGGTGGCCAGAAGAGGCTGGCACAGGCATGGAAATTTAGACTCTGTGGTACACACATACAAACGCGTGTGCTCCAAGTTAAGATGGAAAGCAGTTACAACGAGAAGACAGGCAGTTGCTGGAGTAAAACAACCCACAGGAACCAATAATCTGAAATTTTTTTCATATGATGGAATCTGGGCTTCATTTATTTAACTACTTATTCAGCAAACATTTATTCATGATCTACCATGTACCAAGTACTGTGTTGACAACTGAAAGTGAATATTCTGATAGACGGGTAATTCTCAAACCTCCAAGCAAAACCATAAGGTCCCACTGGCAAGGCTCCACTCTGAGGAGCTGGAAAGCTCCTCAGTCCCCCGCTGGCATTGGCAGTGAGCTACGGAGAGACTCAAAGGGCCACCCGGAGTGCTCTCACTCAGACAAATGAGTCCTCTGCCTGGGGGCAACACAGTCGTGTGTTTATTCTGGGTTAAAATCTTTACTCCTTGCCAAAACTTGACTTGGGGGTAAAAGCAACTTCTCTAAGCTATGGAGCAGAGATGAAGGCATCCAGGTGCTCATGGAGGATTCATGCAAAAAGCAGTCCCAACCAAACCCTCCAAAGGTCCGCTTTGAAAGGCCTGCAGTGTGCTACTTATTTCCACTTAATCCCAAATATTCCACCTCATCTGTTATTTTGATTCAGAATGTAGATTTCTAATAATGGTGAGACCTTGTACTTCTGTAATGTGTTGTACTTCCAGAGTGCCAAGGTGGCCTTCACAATGTCGAACTTTACAGGCTATGAACGCGGCGATGCTGGGAATTCAATGACCTCCTATGGCAGGGCACAGGAATAGCAAGGTGCTGAGCTTCTTCCCCCTGAGAATTACTCTTTTGTCCCAACATCCAGGCAGAGGTGAGGCAAAAGTAGGTACAAACTTAGAAAAGGAAGCTTTGCGGGCTTTTTTTAAAGGCAGTAATTGTGCTCACTTAGCTACTTTCCTCTCCAGAGCTCAGACTCTTTAAACAATTCTCACAGGGATCTGGGAAGTTGATAGAAATTATTATCCCCCATAAAGCAACTGCCAAAAAAATGGGTCAGGGAGAAGCTGGTGGCTTGGCCCAAGGCTAAATGCTAAATCAGCCTCTGAACTGAGAACAGAACTTTCTAGGGCCAGCCTTTATACTCCTGCAGCAGGTCAAACAGACTGAGAAGCCAGCCACCAAATCCCAAAATCTTTTTTTCACTCCTA
>JAQZBX010015769.1:24553-37306 GCA_029593785.1 Cabassous unicinctus
TCATTACTCTGGTGCCTGGAAAGATCCTAATGGGAATTCTCACCATAATGAGAGCCACTGTCGCCCTCCTGGGTCCTCAGACTTCACAGTCTTGCAGTGTGCAGGTCCAAGGCAAAGGCCCCAAGAAAATCCGGACATCTTTAAAACTTTAAAGAAAGATGTTGAGGAAAAATAAAAGGAAATATTACTTCACATATCTTGAATTTTTTTCATTCATTCAAAAATATTCAATGAGACCATACTATGCATCAGGATTGTCCTGCTAGGTTTTGAGGATGAGTTATCCAAAAACACACAAAGTATCATCCTACCCACAAGGCGGTCACACTTTGGGTAGAGGAATCAAACATTATAAAATATGGTAAATATTTGGGGGGTGGAGATGGGATTGGGATTGAAATTTACACACTACGACTCACCTATGCAAAAACTATAACTGATCTCATCTTGTGCTGAATCCCCAATGACAATGCACACGTACAAATCGTAAATTTGCCAAGTAAAAATAACTCAAGTTCTTGCAGGTTAGCAACATTTCTTTCAGGTAAGTAGTCACCATTTGCCAAGTCCAAATTCCCTGTTAGTTCTACTTCTCCCTTCTCAAGGAGCTCTGGCTACACACCCACCTCCTTACCAAGATGGCACCTGGGTGCAGAGAGAAATTCACACCCTGTAAGCATCAAGCACGGACACTGGTTTGCATGCTGTTCCCTGGCCTCTGTTGAGGTGTTTCTGGTCTCATCTGGACACTGATGTCCTACCCCAGGATCCAGTGACGTGTGGCTGGTCCTTCTTGGTGTCCTGGGGTGCTGGATTTCCCAAGGCTAAAGTCCTTGGTCTCTGTCCAATCTCCATGGCCTCCTTTCCCTCTGACTCCTCCAGCATATCTGCACTCCCACTTGGGTGCACACATGGGCGTGAGCAGCCGGGAGGATGACCCAATGTGCCAGTGCTGCCCACTGCTCCCACACCAGGCTGTCATCACAGGCATGCTGAATCCAGACTTTCTCTGCAGAGCACTAGTCCTGAAGTCCCCAGAGTCCCAGGTTATCCCATTGTAAACAGATCTCCTTTAGAGAGTCAGACCCCACAGGGAGAACCTGGTCATTCACATGTATGTAAACTTCCCTTCCCAGACAGTCCCCTCCCCAGTAAAATGGCTTTCCTTTTTCCTTTTTCCTGTGAACTTCCCTGCATCATATCCTGAGTTCCGCCTACATTTCATAGCACAAATTTCATACTCTGCAGAGGCCAGGCCTGGCTCTTCATATGTAAGGGGGGAAAGATTTGAATCTCTCAAAGGCCCTCTTCTCTTTCAATAAAGTGTTACTTTCAAGACTATTGCCCTTTTTTTTTTTAATTTTTTTTTATTTTTAATTTTCTATTTATTTTTATTATTTTTTAAAAAGGTATTTAGATTACATAAATGTTATGCAAAAATACAGGGGATTCCCATATGCCCCCCTTCCCACACCTCCCACACTTTCCCACACCAACAACATCCTTCATTAGTGTGTCACATTCGTTACAATTGATGAAAACATTTTAAAGCATTGCCACTAAGCTTTTTAATGGATTTGAAAAGTCTAGCTGAACATTAACACTTGGCCACAACCCCTTTTTCCTAAGCTATTTCCACCCTCTTCTGAGCCATTATTAATTCAGTGGGTGGGCTACTACAAGATAAGCAGAATTAAAGAACATTGTATTGGTTTACTCTTGCAGTATATTACCTGGCACACTCTATATGCTGGCTATGGAAGCCTGTATGTGAACCCCTAAAGAGATGTGTCTTATCCCTCCTTATCCATAACACTCAGCACGGTGCCTGGCATTTGTTGGATGCTCATTATATCGAAGTGACATTGAGTCAGGCCTTGAAAAATAAATGAGTAGGAAATTGTTCGACGGAAATGGGCAGGAAAGGCATTATTAACAAAGGGCAAAAGAACAAAGGCACGGAGGCATAAAAGAGGCATCTTCAGGAACAGTGAGGAGTCCAGCGAGATGGGTAAGTTGGGGGAGATGAGACTGGAAAGGCAGGCTGTAGATAGCACTTCAGGACGTGGGTGACAGGCTGCAGAGCTGGGATTTTAAGGGAAAGGAAATGGGAAAAGGGAATGCCAGCTGGAAATAAAGCATGCCTCAGAAGTTGTTCATATGAATTCATGTTTTATTGATCCGTAATAGATTATTGGGGAAGCTAGCATGTCTGAGTGGGCTTCCCTGACCTTTCGAGGCTAATGTCAGCAGAAGTAACTGTGTTATTCCTAAACATGCCCCTTGGTCCTGTCCTGTGCCAACTCACCAAGGTGTATCTGAGACTCCCACGTTCTTATCTTACATTAGGTCAGGGGAAAATGCCACACAGTCCACTAGACCACAAACCAGGAATATTCCAAAGAAATGAATTATTCTACAACCAACAAATGCTTCATTACTTTCAAAATGGCCCAATGCAAATCGAAAGCTGAATCATGTAGCTAAATATATATATATGTATATATCCAGTGATAAATACATTTGTTCATCAAATTCAAATTTTGCCATCCTGATGACTGCAAATGTGAATATTTTTACCAGTCTTTGTTCCATGACAAAAAGGATCAGCTTTCCAGAAAGGAAGGATTTGCATCAGCGCTTTTTCTCTGCCTTTAATGAAACATTGTCTGCTCTGGCATAAATGGTTTGTGATAGAACCCATTATTTTTCCTGGTCCCCAAACAAGACTTAAATGCAATTTGTTCACGATCAAGAAGTACCTTACTACCTTAACTATTGTCTCTGAGTCTCCCATTATTCTAAGAATGTTCAAGGACAAATTAAACAGTGTTTATGGGGATTATTCACCTCTGTGCAATAGAAACTTGAGAATATTTTTTATAATGCTTTTGCTCTGTATTGTACAACTCTCTTTTAAAGGTGAGACTTGAACAAAAATGAAGCTGGAAACTATAATAAAGTATATTTTAAAACATTAATCATCATCCTAACATCAGCAATAATGTGTAAAAAGATCTGTCCACAAAGCCCTCAAAGAATTATTTCCCCAGGAAAGTGTTATACATGAGGCTAAGAGCCCAGCATGTATTAATATAGAAGGTACATAGGTAGTGGTTTATGGTTCAGGATATCACGTGTATTGGAACAAGAAGTGGTCTAATATCAATCTATGCCCTGCTTATTCTTTCTGAGTCTTTCAAATTCAACTCTCCTTTTCTATTTCCATTGCCACCACCCTAAATCCAAGTTCCGTGACATTAAAAGTAGGATATTGCAATCATCTACCATTTCAGCAGCTTTTTTTTTTTAAGATTTATTTATTTATTTTACTTTTATCCATTTTTAACCCCTCCTCCCCATCACCCACCCCTGTTTTTGCTGTTTTTGTGTCCATTCCCTGGGGAATTCTCTGTGTCTGTTTCCAGCCCTCTCTTCTCATCCATGTCCTCCTGTCTTCACCAGGATTTGATCCTGGGAACCTCCGATGTGGGAGAGAGGTGTTCTGCCACCTTGTGCCACCTTAGCTCCTGGTTTTTCAGCACATCTCGTCTTGGCTCTTCCTTTGTGTCACTCTCCTGTTACGTCATCTTGCTGCATGGCTCAGTGGAGCCTGGCAGCCCGCTCATCTTCTATATTTTTTTTATTTTACCAGGAGGTCTCCGAGATCGAACCCAGGTCCCTCCATAAGGGAGACGGACCATCCAACCATTTGAGTTATATCTGCCCCCATTTCAGCAGCTTTTAACCGGAGAATGCAGCAAACCACATATAGATTCCATCAACATCCTGAATCCGAATTTCCAATGGTGGGGGTCCCAGCAGGGATATTTTAAATGCTCCACAGATGATTCTGAAGTGCATCGCTGATTAGGACTTGCAAAGCCAAACCTGCCCTCCACCATAATGTATTGCATCCTACCCCCTGGTTAATCTCCCTAAAGCAGCTTTTTGATGATGTCCAGAGTCATCAGTAATTTCCAATAATGAACAGGATAGTTGGTGGTTGACTCTTGTCCACTGATCCCCATAGCAATTCATATTTTATCCCTTATTCTCTCACAACTCTGCTAAAATGGTCCGCTCACTGGACACTTTCACCCTTGACCATCTCATGCCACCTCTTCACTTGGCATGCACCCACCACCACATTCATTAATCTCTCCCTAACAAACATTACCAATCTTCTAGCCTCACATCAAGTCCTGCCTCCATAAAGCCTTCTGTGGTCACCCTGGCTCTGTCCACTGCCAGCAATATTCTCTCCCTCCTCTAAACTCTCACAGCACTTCGTGTGTGCCAAGGAAAGTAAGTACAAAACATGATGGAGGAAGAAATATCTAGGAGCATAGACACAAGTTACCCAAAGAAATTTCTTTAAAGTTTAATGTTTTTAAAAATGTATACTGGGGAGCGGTTGTAGCTCAGTGTTTGAGCACCTGCTTCCCATGGACGAGATGCCAGGTTCAATCCTCGGTACGTCCTAAAAAAAATGTGGGAGTTTTGAATTCTCTACAATCTATTTATGGAGGCAACCAATGCTCCCCAGAAGATGTGCCATGTTTATTCTGTGTACTCCAGTTGAATCCATTTGGTTAAATGTAAGGAGAAAAGACTCAATAAGGATTTTTGAATAGTGAATAGATAAGTGAATAAATAAATTAAAGGCAAATTCTTCTCCCCTCTAATTTAGGTACACAAAAATGGGCAGGAAAGGCATTATTAACAAAAGGCAAAAGAACAAAGGCACAGAGGCATAAAAGAGGCATCTTCAGGAACAGTGAGGGGTCCAGTGAGATGGATAAGTGGGGGGAAATGAGACTTATCCAAAGCTCCAAGTTTGGAGACCTGGTCATCTCAGTATTCAGAAAATCAGAGTCCTCCAGTCAGCAGGACACAGGCTCATTAGAAGGCATTGAGAACACCTTCTGGTTGCTTAGCATGTCATGAGCCCCAACTGGCTTCTCAAAGCATTTCTTCCAAACACATGATCTCTCTTTCCATTTCATCCCATATATATGTAAGAAGGAGATTCTGCAAAGATTCAGCCAGGTATGCAACACATAGGCTACCACCCCCAGCATTTCCACCTCCATCACCACTATTTGAAATTAAAAACTAGGGAAGCAGATGTGGCTCAAGTGACTGAGCTCCCATCTACTACATGGGAGGTCTCAGGTTGGGTTCCCGGTGCTTCCTAAAGAAGACGAGCAAGATAGTGAGCTGATGCAATGGGCTGGCCTGGTGAGCTGATAAAACAAGATGACGCAACAAAAGAAACACAAGTAGGAAAACACAATGAGAGACAAGACAAAGCAGGGAGTGATGGTGACATAGGCGATTAGGTGCCTCCCTCTCACATGGGAGGTCCTGGGTTCAGTTCCAGTGCCTCCACAAAAAGAGGATGAGCACACAACGAACAGAAACAGCAAGCGCAAACAATGGGGGAGGGGGGAATAAATAAATCTTAAAAAAAAACAGCTAGTCAGTAAACAAAGAAAATTAAAACAAATAAATAAATAAAACTAGTCAGTGGATACATCAGGGAGAAAAAACATACATGTTTTGTTCTTTTCTATCTTTATATAACATACTTGTCACAGCTAAACCATACGAAAGGAAAGCTGAACCACATCTGTCTCTACACATAGCAAAACATTTGCCTCTAAATTTTTTTACATCAACACACCAACACACTTTAAGGCCTGGCCATCTAGAAATACCTTTTAATTACAAATAGCATTTAAAAGAAATAAATGTTCAAATAAGCCCAGGACCTGCTGGGAAAAGGCCCAGATTAGGTAAAGGACAACACAGGCCTTCAGCACATCAAAGCCAAACAGAAAAATTCATACGTTAACTTTATGAGTGAAAATGCAAAGAACACCTGGAGGAAGGACCAGCTTCACCACCTGTCTAGTAAGGAATTTGGATCCCCAAAGGAGGTCTGGCCTTTGTTCTGGCTCCTGGAAGTGGGAGTGTTTTTGTTATTCCTAGTGGGTAATTTGTGCTGAAGAGACGACTCAGGGTGGGGCCAGCCACACGTAGACTTAGAGTGGGGGCTGCCATACTGGAATGACAACCCATGGGACTGGAGGAGTAGGGCTCTGAGCCACTGATACCAGCCTCCCCCTCTGGGCTGGAGATTATTGGGGAAATGAAACCCCAATAACAACTCTGGACACTGAAGCTTGGAGGAGTTTCCCTAGTTGATAACACACATCAGTGTGCCAGAGGGTGACGTGTCCTCAACCCATGGGAAGAGGACATGGAAGCTTTGTGTTTGAGATCCTCTCCAGACCTCACCTTATACATCTCCTCTTTTGGCTCCTTCTTATTTGTAACCTTTCTCCTGTAATAAAACAGTGACTATTCTATAGCACTTTCCTGAATTCTGTGAGTCATTCTAGTGTATTACTCAACCTGAGAGGGTGGTGGGAACTCCTGAATTTGTAGCCAATTGATCAGAAGTGCAGGTGTCCTGGACCCTCCAAACTTGAGGCTGTGGAGGGCTGTGCCTTCAGCCCATGGAGTCTGACCTAACTCTGGGTAGTTGGAGTCAGAATCACATTATACTACCCCCTCCACAACTCTGCCCAGTTTTGCCATCATTCCTTATTCCTGTCTGTGCACACCTATCTCATCATCCACTTGGATAAATGTTCAATGTTAAAATCTCGCATACCGAGACAGAGCCCAGGAGTGCAAAAAGGCATCCGGGACATGCAGCTCCAGCCACCTCCTCTGCAGTCTCCCAGAGTGCCTCCTTATCTCATTGTAATTTGGATATGAACTGACTGCCTCTCAAATTCTAGGCTTATGAGAGACTCCAATGTTATCCCGAAAAATTCTTAGCAAAGCAGATTAGTTAAATATGACCTTAACAAATCATCTTCCGAAAAAAAGAAAAGTGATGCCTGTCACCTTTTAAAAGAATTGTTCTGCATTATCTTGCAATAATGGATACAGTCCATTTCAAATTTTGTCAAAACCCATAAAAGTGTACAGTCCAAAATGTAAACCGTAATGTAAACCATTGACCATGGTTAGTAGCAATGGTTCAGTACTTGTACATCAATTGTAACAAATCTACCACCCGCATGTAAAATGTTATTAATAGGGGAGATTGGAAAGGGGGGAAGGCATTGGGTATATGGGAATCCCCTATATTTTCTATGTGACTTCTGTATCCTAAAGCTTCTTTGAAGATAAAATGAAAAAAGTAAGACACTGGGAGAATATATGGAAGAAAATGTCACTGTACATACAAGACAATATATCTTACAGTGACAAAAGACACAATGTCTAAAAATTTTTAATATTATTTCAAAAAACTTTTATTTTTTTATATTTTATTTGTTACTTTTTAAACTATTATTATTACTCTTTCATTTTCTTATTAATTTTATTCTAGAGGCATCTATTTTTCCCCACTCAAAATGCACAGAGCTTCCAATGGGCTTCATGAAGTTTCCATTCATAAATATGAGCCCAGGATCACGGGGATATTTAAGGAAAACCCCTAAAATGAAAGCAGGGGCCAAAACAAACAGGAAAAAAATGCAAGTTGGAGGAAACAGAATTAATGAAAAAATAAAGAAATTCCAAATATAACCACTATGTTTTAGAAATTAAAAATATGATGGCAAAAATGAAAATCCCAAACAGAAGGGTGGAAGTTAAAATTAAAGACATCTCTCAGAAATAGAGCCAATGGCAAAGAGATGGAAAATAGAAGAAGAAAAGACATGAAAATGAAAAGAAGACCAGTTCATAAGGTCCAACATCTGAACAAAAAGGTTTCAATTAGAGAAGTATTCTATGCTCTCTACATGAAAAGAAAGAAATCAGCAAAGACAAAAATGAGATTTCCCAGGATGGAAGAGCATGAGTTTCCAGATTGAAAAAGCCCAGCACAACAGATAAAAATAGAAATATATATTGTCAAGTTTTAGACCACCAAGCATAAGAAAAAAATTCTACAAACTGTCAAGAGAAGAAAAAGGTGAGGAGAGAGTTTCAACAAAAGTGCAAAGAATCAGAAAGACATGGGATTTCTCAACAACACTACTAACTAGAAGATAATTAAGCAGGGAAAATGTTTTCCAATCCAAAATTTTATACAGTCAAACTGTATTTGGATTGTGGATATATTTTTTTTTAAGTTTTAGACATGCAAGATCTCAAAACATTTACTTCTTAAGCACGCTTTCTCGGGGAGCTACCGAGGGAAGTGCACCACCAAAATGATGGAATAAACTAAGAAAGAGAAAGACATTGGATCCAGGAAACAGGAATCAAACACACAAGAGAAGCAAAGTGAATCTCTGGGATGATAGTGAAGGAATATCTCAATATGGCAGCTCTACCATAGGTGTACACCATAACCAGCCCTGCCTAGAGCAGGTCAGGATGCTCTGGGAAAAACTTCTTCAAGAAGATGAAATGGATAGAAATACCTAATATGTTTAAGTACCGAGAGCAGATTTACACTCTGGAAGCAGGTTGGGAAAATGAATAAGTTGGTAAATACAAAGACAGTTGATCAAGAAAACAAAAAGGTAAATATTAATTTTAGAAAAAACAAAAAGTTTTACAAAAAAGAAAATATAATAATAACATATTACATGGCTCAGTTGTGACCAGCATATAACTTAAGTCATAAGAAACACTGAATATTGATCTAATCTCATGTATGATAGAAACAGAGAATGATGTGTAAAGAAAATTAAAACCTTGTCTTCCTTTATGGAATTCCCTAGATTATTCCTAACACCAAAAAAATCAAGAAAGAGTAAATATAAGCATGTTATTTAGAGATATGGAGGTAAATACCAAAGAATTTTAAGAAGCAGGAAATGAGGAAGGAGTTACATGTAGAAGGAGGATTCCTACTTTGCATATCAATTTTTTACTTTAATTATTTGAGTATTCAAACTATGTACATGTATAACTTTGACTTTTAAAAACTACTGTTAAGTAAAAAGAAATTTTCTGGATACTCCTATCAACATTTAATGTTTAGTGATTGAGAAAGAACATGATAAAAATGACTATCAATAATAAACAACATTTAAAAATACATTTGAACTTCATTTACATACATTAGAAAAATAGTAGTGCCATGTGTGTGCAAAACTTTATTTATTCATGCGTAGGTAGTACTCAATGTACATATGGATTGGCTCACCCTACAGGCATTAGTAGTTAAGAGACTAACTCTATAGTCAAACAGACTTACCCTCTTTAGGCTCAGTTTCCCATAAAATAGTATTTAAAATGGCCCTGTGGAGCGGGTGTGGCTCAGTGAGTGCATGCTTTACATGTATGAGGTCCCAGGTTCAATCCCCGGTACCTCCTAAAAACAAAACAAAAATGATCCTGGGAAACGGGTGTGGCTCAATCGATAGAGCTCCCGTTTACTATATGGGAGGCTCCGGGTTCGCTTCCTGGGGCCTCCTTGTGAGGGCAGGCCGGCCCGCACGGTGCGGTGGGCTGATGCAGCAAGACCTCACAGCAAGGGGGAGATAAGCAGACACAGAAAAAACACACAGCAAATGGACACAGCAAATGCAAGCAGCAAGGGGGGGATAAATAAATAAATAAATGAATCTTTAAAAAAAAAAAAAAATGGTCCTGAGAAGAATTGCGGGAAGAGTCGAAGTCTCCAGAAATCAATCCTTCTACAACTATTAAACAGGGAGGAACTATCTGAATCAACCATTCCAACACTCTGGAGTCCAGTAGAACACTGTACAACATCCAGAGAAGAGCAAGGGGAAGAGGTTGGGAAATAACAGTAAATGCCAGTAAATTGCTCTCTTGCACAGCAGTTATCATCACCCATCCCCCACTTGCACAGCAGGCAACTGTGGGGTCTGACTCCTGGTGTAACTTGATGATGCCAGGGAAGGACATAAAAATCCACTTCCCCAAGATCAGGGGAGAGTATGGTCCAGTCACTGAACATTCGTTTTGATTAGCTACTTTGGATCATTTGGAACCTGGCTCTGAGGGCAGGCAATGTTCTAACCAACCCTGGATAAAGGTGACAGAGGAGACTTAAAGATGGTACACTTCCTCTGAGCTGCAGGGGACAGGTGAAGGGCTGGATTTGCTGGGCACCTGTCAAGTCAAGAAAGTGCAGCTTTGGAGAGCTGTGGAAGAAAATTCTGGAGCCCTTCCTGGCTTTTACTAATCCCCTCTATAGGACAGTTTGGAGCTGGCCAGCACACCCTTTATGGGTCCCTGGCATTGCTCTGACTGGGAAAGGCTGAATTAGGAAACTCCTCTCCAGCATGCTCTTATCCCAGAATTTGCCCGCTAGGTAAAAGCAGCTTCAGGTTACAAAATCAATGTAAGAAACAATTGAGGCAGACAACTTGGGGCAAAGCCTTACTTACCTTCAGTCCTGTAGAATAACACCTGGGAGAAGGAGAAGGTCTCTTTCCTGGGAAGTAGAGGGAGCATTCAAATACCTGTAAACAGGGGAACTCCTAAGCTACCAACAAGCACAAACCTAGAACAATACAAAGGCCCAAAAAGACAGGGAGGACCCTGTATTTGCATTTGCCCTGGGCTGACTTTCCAGATAGGAAACCTAAACTCTGAGAGAGCACCAGCCAATACAACCCAATTTGCAAAGATGGTGAAAGGTGTTTCTTGCTTAAGTTTGTTTGGTTTTGTTAGCTCCTGACACTCAAGAAAATCTCTGTCATAACACTACCTGGATACAAACTCAAGAATCAGACATCTCAAGGAATAAATACCAGAGTTAACATTTTAAAATATTAAAATATACAGTATGCCAAAAAAGATTACAAAAAAAAACAAAGAAACAGTAAATCATGGTCCATCAAAACAAAGAGGATAAAAATCCAGAAAACATCAGTGAAGAAGATCAGACTATGGAAATACTGAACAGACTTTAAAAAATTGATCTTCAATATGCTCCAAGAAATGAAGGAAAATACAGAAAAAGAACCAAATGATATCAAGAAAATGATGGATGAACAATATGAGAATATCAATAAAAAGAATTTTTAAAAGGAAGGAAACAGAACTATTGGAGTTGAAGACCATACAATAACGGAAATGAAAAATTCCCAGGAGGGTTTCAACAGCAGATTAGAGCAGGCAGAAGAAAGAATCAGTGAACTTAAAGACAAGACAATTGAAATGAGTCAGGCTGAGGAGCATAAAGAAAAAAGAACTATAAAAAGCAAAAATAGCCTAAGAGAGTGCTAAAAGAAAAAAAAAACAAAACTGCTAGCCAAAAATTCTGTATCCAACAAAGCTGGCATTCAAAAATGAGGGAGAATTCAAAATATTCAAAGATAAACAGAAATTGAGAGAGTTTGTCAAAAAGAGTCCTGCCCTTTAAGAAATACTAAAGGGAATTCTGCAGGTTGAAAGGAAAGAGATAGTTGGAGGAATGTGGAGAAAGGAATATTATTAGTAAGAATAACTAAAAAGATAAAAAGAGAAATAAAAACTAAATGACATATATAAACCTAAAGAAAAATGGCTAATGTAAGTACTGCCTTGACAGTAATAACATTTTAAATATTAATGGATTAAATTCTTCAGCCAAAAGACTCAGATTGGCAGAATGGATAAGGAAATATGACCCATCAATATGCTGTCTACAAGAAACTCACCTAGACCCAGGGACTCAAGGAGATTGCAAGTGAATGATTGGAAAATGACTTTACAAGCAAACAATTACCAAAAAATGGTAGGAGTAGCTATACTAACAGTGGACAAAATAGGCTTTAAATGCAAAAACATTGTAAGAGATGAAGAAAAACACTATGTATTAATAAATGGGATAATCTATAAAAAAGAAGGAACAATCATAAATATTTACGCACCTAACCAGGGTGCCCCAAAATACATGAAACAAATAATAGCAAAACCAAAGGGAGAAATAGATGCCTCTACAATCATAGCTGGGGACTTCAATACCCGCTTATCACCAGTAGACAGTACATCTCAACAGAAGGTTAATGAAGAAACATAAAAACTGTTGTGCTGCAAAAGACTTCGACTCAAAAGTAAAATGAAAACCTAAAAAATGGTAAATAATTGGAAACCACATATCTGATAAGGGCTTAATATCCAGGATATATAAAGAAATCCTTCAATTCAACAACAAAAAGACAAATAACCCAATTTTTAAAATTGGCAAAAGACGTGAATAGACATTTCTCCAAAGAAGATATACAAATGGCCAAAACAACACATGATAAGATGCTCAACATCATTAACCATTAGGGAAATGCAAATCAAAACCACAATGAAGTACTATTTCATGCTCATTCAAATGGCTACCATCAAAAAAAGTAAAATCTTTTGCGAAGATGGCATCAGAGTAGGTAGGCAGGGCTCAACTCTCTCACAAAAACAAGAGAAGGGCAAAAAGCTGTCCAAGGGAATGGCTTTGGAGATCTACAGACCAGGAGAGTGCTGCACACCCTCCAGGAGGGACAAAGAAGCCAAAATAAAAACCATGAGTTACTAACCCATGACCAGGAATAGTATCCACCCCCCACCCTAAAGGTGAACAGCCTGGATAAAACCCATGGCTCACTGTACCCAACTGAGAGGGGACCAGATGCATTGGTGGGCACAGGCAGCCTGAGACAGTTTCTACTGGCCTGACAGGGAGGCCTGTGTGGTTTTTTAAAATTATTGTTTTCTTTCTCCCTTTTCTTTCATTTTTTTTCCCTCTTCCTTTTTTTTTTTTTTTTT